>JAVCKT010010180.1:0-12034 GCA_032273925.1 Rhynchotus rufescens | reverse complement strand
GCACAATTCCCAAGAGGTTTCTTCATTCTCTCTCTCCTTTTTCTGCCATTATATTTTGTGTCCCTTTGTACCAAAGGCCATTGCCTTTCCAAATGACTTAGATAGTTTCTCTCTGCCACAAATCACATTTTATTGAGCTGACAGAGCAAACTACTGTCTGGAAATCAAAAGAAGAGTCGCTCCTGAATCACAGCTTGCAGCACTAGGTGCCTTTGTGATCTGGGGAGCAAGTGCAGCCCCCCACCTGGTAACGAACAAATTAGTTGCAGTGAATATTAAGGAGATTCCTTGTGGGGTTCCTGAACACATGCATAATCTCTGTGTCTTCCTTTACTTGCTACTTTGCAGATGAAGGTTCTGATCCCGTGGTGAGCTCTGATCTGCAGAACTATCACAGCACGAGCTGCTTGAAGCCACCGTGAAGAACGGGACAACCTACCGAAGCATAAAAGGGGGTGTTGACACATCTGTAAGAGGGAGGAATAGGGTAACCCTGCTTTGTTGGGTTCAACTTCACTGCAGATTCCTGGGAAATGTTCATGCAATTACAGCCAGGTGGAAGAAGGTGCTTTACAAGACAAATTCCACATCAAATATAAGTTAAGTCTGTGTTTCAAATGATGGTGAACTCAGAGTTCACCTGCTCTGCTCCATATCTGTAGTAGCCAGCAGTGGAACATATGATGACTACAACACCTAAAAATGAATGAGTGTTATAGACCCTGGGAGCCTCTTCTAAGCTTGTTTAATCCTCTAGTGTTTTTTCCACCTCTGGAGTCATCAGTCTTTACCAACAGGCCTCCAAAGGACAATTCTAAAGGACAAAAAAGAGATGCTCCTAGTAGAGCAATAACGTTCAGCTTATGAACACTGCCTATTTACCAGCTACCAGCCTGTTTTCTAGGAACAAGTTTATGTGCCTTGCCCTTAATTAAATACTGATATTTAAAATGTCTCAAAATTTTAAAACAGAAGAGAAATTAGGTGAGATGAAAGTGATAGGATCATTCACCGACTATTCCTGACATTGGCTTTTCTCCTTTTCGCTAACACTTTCAATATGATAGAAACAAAGAAGCTTGCATTCCTGTAAAGATTTCCATACATCCTATTTTTTTTTCATTTTTTTTGTCTCTACTTCAATCTGTTTTTATTGCTGGAAGACCTGATTTCCATTTTGTGCAATGGCCTCATACAGGGAAGGGACCACTGCTGCAATTTAGAAGACAAGTGTCATAGCAAGATGCAGCACAAATGGAGTCCCTGTTTCTGAAAAGGGTCAAAGAGCTGCTCAGCTCTCTCCTCGAGCCTCAGGAAGGTCAGTTTTCTGATGTATGGCTATCAATGCTTCCTCTAAGACTTAGGCTCACATTATCAGCACACTGTGAATTTCACGGATTGTAGAGATTAATTAAACAATGAATCTTTTATTTCAGATAGCAGGTTTCGCAGTATTTGAGCAATGGATTTCTGATAAATTTTCCTATCTGGCTAGAAAGGTTTGGAGTCTTACATTCTGGTTTGCAAACCCACTTATCCATTTCTGTTATACGAGTATAAAAGTTGCTAAAATATTTAAATGTTACAGAAATGCTTACATATTTATGAAAGCACTTCACTTCTCTGAACAAAAAGCTTTTTCCAGTAGGTTTTGAAGGATTCCCAACGTTAAAGAAAAGCAATGTACAGGGTAATAAGTAAGGAACAGTGATGTTCAGCACTTTTCAAGTACATGGTTCTCCTAGTATTTTAGCTCAGTATCATCACTCTTACATAACAGCAGGGCACTAAAGCACATGAAGGTTAAGCTTTGTGAACAACGTCACTTGTTCCATTAAGAAATACAGAATGCCTTAACTGTTGAACACACCATCACTTTACGTGTTATCATATAGACTATCCTAGATGGTGATAACCTTTCCATAACATTGCTCGGACATTCCTTTAGCAACTTGTTATATTAATGTCCTTGCTATAGAATTGCATAATATTATTTTAAAAGTAATATGTAGAAAGATATTACATGTTATAGGCAGGAATAAGAATGAATACTGTGTTATATCTGGGACGCATGGAAAGGAACAGAAGGAACTTGTTCCTGGAGACAGTTGTGCAGAATATTTACACTCATTCTGGAAACAGGGATGAGGGAGGAGGGTAGGTATTATACTTCAATAACTGATTTAAGCCTCTTACATTCTGCCATTCTTCAAATTAACTCCCTGCAGTTTTCTATGGATAAAAAGGCTTGTGCTTTACTGTTGCTTTGTGCTTGTAAGCAGCTGCCACGTTCCAAATACGGCTTCAATCCCTGCCATCATCCTCAGGCAAAATTCCCAGCAACCTGCACTACATAACACAGGGATCAAGCCCTGCGGGCTGGAGAAGAGAAGAGCTCCGTAAGATCAGGGCTGTAGGTTGGGAAGCAATTTGGAATCGCTCTGTTTAGAAAGGTCTGCATTTTTAGTATTAGCAGCCAGATTAGCAAAACTAACTAGAAAGCCCCCAAAGCAAGGGAGCATTTCTTAGGGAAAAGGCTGCACATTATCTAATCTCATTACCAAGATTTTGCTGGCAGCTTTGCAGAGCAGAGGCAGTACATTTAACTAACTGACTATCATTCCCTGCGACAGAACTGAGAGAGTGAAAGGGGCACAAAATGCCAGCGGAGGCTGGAGGGCATCTATTTGCTCCCAAATGACCAGCTTTGGAAGCTGAGTGGCGGCTCCGCGGGGCCGCAGGAGCGCTCTGCAGCTCGCATTATCACGTAAAACCAAATCTGTCCTGTTCTGTGCACTCCCGCGTCAAGCAATTGCTGAAAACAGGGAAGAGCAGCGACTCTGGCTTCCACTCTCTAGGGGCCTGCCACACTATATATACAGCATGAGTCCAAAGAGCCCGCCTGGCAAAGCAAGATCACAGGATGAACGCAGTGACTTTTAATCTCTTCAAACTACACGCTTTGGACAGCAGTTGCTCATTTGTAAATATCATGTTTGCTCACTGCTTTCTAATGTAATATGTATTTACAACACAGAAGTTCCTTAAGTGTGAATTTTAGCTATTAGGAGAAAAGTTAAAAAAAGAAAGGATACTGTTCTCAAAAAGTTTGGAGGAAACTGCTGCTAATCCTGCCACCAAGCCTTCAGCTGTCGTGAGACTGATGCTGTTTCTCCCAGTTCCTTTGCTGGTCTTGATCTTGCAGCTTTGAAGTTGAATTTGAAGCTCTTTCTGTGGCACTTCAGGCATTGTTATTGCCACTCTGCTTTGATTTTTCATTTGTGATGTGCAGGTTCTCCATACTGACATTACTAACACAGCTGGAGAGCTGAATGAAGGCAGGAGATGACAGGGGAAGGAGGCTGCAAGGATATGGCTTAAACGCTTCTTAAGCTGCCCTTGAAATTTGTGTGCATTATGTGATGGCAAGGTATTCACACCTTTCAGGGCTGAATTTCAGCATCTCAGCCCATGTCAATTTTGAGTTTTAATTTCCACAGAGGCTGATGGCTGGAGAGTGGTGTTATATATATGTTCATGATATAACTTGCTCTAGGAAAGCTCCGCACATTGCTTGCCATTTGCATCTGACAAAGGCGTGCAGTAAAATCTCATTTTTCTAAAGCTTTCCTGAAGTTCTTCTGCTCTGCCGATGTCTATCAATTCTAGTAAACCACAGAACTAGGTAAAGCATGGGGGATAGACTTTCTATTTATAATTGCGCTAGAATACAACATATCATATTAGATTTACCAGAAGAAAGGCTAAAAACGCAACAGGACTTCAGAGCGGTGGAATTTCCGCGCTCCCACTGCTCTGCTGTGTCTTGAAGGTTTCTCATTTTGACACAGACCACAGGAATAGAAAGCATTAGAGAAGAGAGGCACTATCAGAAAAAAAAGAAAGGTGCTGGGTTTGCACTCAAGAAGAGACACGTTTTGTGGTTTGAGGTTTTTAGGAGGATGTGGGGAGTCGGGAGCATGTTTACAGTTCACCAGCTACTGCGCTCCAAGTGCAGGGAAGTCATTTGGGGTCGACCCTCCGGGGAGGGCTGTGCCGTGCAGCAGACCATGGGATGGGGATTCCCTGCTTGTCCTGAGCCTGCTCGTGGATCCCACAGCCCCAGGGGGACGCCAGGCTCTGGGTCCCCAGGCAGCGGAGCTGTGTTGGCTCCCACCCAGCTCCAGCTCCTGCTCCTGCAGCGAGCACAGGGCTTGCGCCCCGGTGAAGAACACCCAGGTCCTTCACAAACAGCAGCCCAACTTTTCCACACTTCTGCAAGAAAGCCAGACGACTATTTTATTTTTTAAACTGAGAGCATTGGTGCAATTCAGGCTGCTCTGGGAGGAAGTACTTGAGAGGGATCCACCCTGTGGATGGAGGGAGACGACTGGCAGTAGCTGCTGCTGTTTTGTTTGACCCCTTCACGCTGTCACCAAGTCTTGTAGGACTCTTATAAAGCCATAAAAGAGAGATTTGCAAGCATTACATTAAAATGATGGCACAGAATACGGCTGGTCTATTATTAGCCCATATTAGATTCCTGGAAACCCCATCCAGGGTAACCTGCCAGTTCTCCCTTGGATTTACACAGGACTGAGTTAGGAATGAGACTTGTTTTAAGCAGAAGTTTATCCGCTTACTTGTTATTCAGCAAGTTTCTCTCTGCAACAGCTGCACCTAGCTAACAAGCTCCAAATAGAGTTTTATTTGACCTAAGCAAGAAATGAGCCATAAGTCAATTGTATTATATTCACTGTACAAGCTTTTTATGGCAAGTTAGCATTCTTTCAGTATTGATATTACCAGTAGGAAAAACCAATCCTTTCTGGTCATTCCTTTTCTTTTGTTTTCTCCTATAACTTGCTCTAAAAATGTGATGCCCTAAATCCTCTGAGGCTTGAAGGGTTTGTACTTAAGCTCCATAGAAAGAATATACGTGCATGCGAGGATGCAGAAATGCAGTGCCTGCTTGGATGCTCGCCCTGACAGATGAAGCAGGAGTCGGAAGGTCAGAGGGAAAACCAAAATATGTCTATGATGTGCTCCAATTTCTAATGGGATGAGATCTTCCAAAACTGTTTTCCCTTGAAATCACCATCTGCATGTGCATCTCACCATTCCCTGGATCCTGGCTTCACTGTTGCCCGCAGGTCTGGGAGGTTCACAGGGATCTGGGAACAGCCAAGCCCTGCAGGAGACACAAGGACTGGGACAGGCTGGTGAAATAAGTCTGAATCAGAAGGCCCTGGCATCCAAGCTCTGTATTTCAGACAGCAAGTGATCTTGCTGCCTCAGTGTATGGCCACTGATTTGAGTCAGAGTAAATAGCTCTAGTTGTTGTCTTACCAGAAGGCCATCTGTAAATACATATGCTTATTTTTATAAGAATCTTTGCTTTGTAGTAACCACTGTGCTGTGATGAGACCTTAGGGAGCCTCAGGGACTGTTCCCAAACCATTAAAATTTCAGGGGAGCTTTGCTGATGGCTTTAATGAATGCAGGACTTTAATGAGTGTCGGATTGAGGCTTAAGAGATCGATTCTTTATTAGCTGCCTGCAGCTCAGCCACTCAGCCTGGAATGGCATTCAGCATACTGGCAGAAAACTGCGTAACTCGGCTTTTATTAAAAATGCCTATGGATGCTGCTAACTAGACGTTCCTCTGCATATCAAAGGAAAAAGAGCATTTCTGGTTTTAAAATAGATACAGGTTTTGCAAATACTTGAAAGCAAGGAGGAGCAATGAAAGTTCTTTGTAGTTAAACAAACAACTCAAGAGCTTGAAGTAACAGCTACTTATTTAAGATTGGGAATATTAAGACAATAACTAGGTATCTTCTAAATAGCAGCTGACGGCTGTTTTTTCATTAGTAAAAAGGGCCTTGTGATATATCTCCAGCTATAAAATTTTAAAAATAAGCTAATAAATTAGTACATAACTATTTATTGATCTCATAGGAAAATCTCCATCTGTCAGCTTCTTTATTGGTAAATTGAGACTTTCCTGCATCATGTGTTATATAGCATCCAGACCAGCCTTTACTCTAAACAGATTCACAAACGAACAGACAACTTTTCAACATAAGTCTCTGTCTATTTCTGTCTATTACAAACTCTTTTCATCATAAATGGCAAAACTCTGAAACTTTTATGAATCCTAAATAATTATTTTATGTGAGTAGGTTCACTGAAGTCAGTAGTGCTCACAGGGAAGTTATTCACGTGGGTAAATAACTGCAGGATGGGGCCTTCAAACAAGGACAGTAACCTTGACAGGTGCCTATAATTCCCATCACTATTGCTTTGAAAACATTGACACCAGCAGTGTTTCCAATACTTGTCACTATTAAGCTAGAGTTCAACCATAAAAATCCCTAGCCAGATTTTCAGCCCCCAGCAGTTCAGTGTTGCTTTGATCTGGGATTTTATTTCAACTTTGGGTGATAAGAGAGGGACAGCCGTGACATGCTGCTCTGTTTGAGCTCAAATCACAAATTCCTGAAATTTTTTCAGTGGCCTTTGCATGTAGCCATGGCGCTCTCTTACTGCTCCCAATGGAAACAAGAGCCTACTTTCATTAACAGCTACTAAGGGTCATCTTTAAGGTAACACCTTAAACATCTTAGGTAATATCGTCTTAGTAAGGACTGGAGTAGCTGCATGGATGGATCAGTATTACTTAAATGCATGTTTTGATCTGCAAATTTCTCCACTATTAATGTCATTTAAAGTGGAAAGAGACTAGTAAATAAAGTCTTCAAACTACGGTTCAGGATGACAACATTGAGATTATTAACTTTTTTAATTTATCAATTATAAATGAAATAAATAAATATGAGAATAAAATGGCATGTATACAGCATGCCTTCATATAGCAATGGCATAAAAGCTAGTCCAAGAATGACCAAATGCAAACCCAAAATGCTTACAGTAGCTTCTGAAATACATATATGCATAAGGTTTTTAAACTCAGATTATTTCTGGAAATTTTGCTAGGTGTTACCAGTCATCTTAAATTGTGTTCCTCTGCACAGCATCAAACTGCAGCTGTCTTAGCAGCTCCATGACCTGGGAACCTGGATCTGCAAATGCTCTTGAGCAAACTGCACCGAAGCAGCTACTTGAATTTCCAGGAAGCGGGAAGGTGTCTAGGTAAGGAACTACAATTGCTATTAATGGATCCTGATATATGGATCTTATTGATAAATTCCAGCTTAGCATAGTCGAATTTGGCTGTTACTTGATTTTTAATGACATAATAAATCTTTTGTCCACTTTTAAAAGGTTGAATCACTGTGTAAAGGTCTAGAGCATTCAAAGACTTTTAAAATTCATTAAATTAACTGTAAATTTTGGAGTAGGAAGCTGTTGGGAGTCTGAAACAGAGTTATAAAAAGACATACAAGAAACAGTAGTCAGCAGATTAAGCCAGGACACAGACTGTGTGCTGAGCTGCCTAGAGACTGTGCTTCTTATCCCTAGGGAAGACTAGTACCTGTTACTTGTAGATATATCTATGTTTAGATGTCCACTGGGCTCTGCTGCCTTTGCAGTTGCAGCCAACTGAAGGTACTGCAAAAATCCAACCAGGCTTTCATCTGGGGGTCATGCAATCAAACAAGAGTGCAGAAACATCTGGGCACTTTGCATGAACCAAACAAATGGGCACTTACTTGATGACTAAATCTTACAGACTGAGTTCTAATAGACACCAAACAGCTCCAACTCCCAGCTTAATTCTGTATATTCGCTTGAATCTAGTGTTATCAGAAATTCCACCTAACTGAAATTGAAATTATCTAGGTGAACCTCTAGGAGCTGTAATGCGCAGTTAGTGAAGAGTTTTCATTGATATTTCCCTCTTTTTCTTAGCTGATTATTTTAATTCAGCTTTCATACCAATAAATGTCTTGCTGTGCTTGGGAGCATGAACACAAGAACACATTCCTTCCTGAACTTACCACATCTTTCACCAACAGCTAGTATTTTTAACTGGGCATTTTAAACACAAATGTTACTCCCAACAAAGCCTCTACAACAACCTATTAGAGACAAAGATGATGCACTGAGTGAATGTAACATAAATTTTGATGGGGACTTTCAAAACAGATTAAGAATGAAATACTTGTGCTTAGCTTTGAAACTTCGAGAGCTTTTTAAAATCAGAATCAAAATGAACATTTCAATTTGACTTGAACCACTAACAATTTTCCTGTGTTAAGAAATTTCTTGGGAACTGGAACATTCTAGGTGAAAAAAGCCTTTTCCTTTATGATGATATGATTAAAAAAATTGTTCAAAGCATTTCATTTTTTTTTAACTAATAGCATGATTTATAGCAGTTAGCACTCATATGTCACAGATGCATTCCTCTCGGGATTCTGCATATATTTCTAAATGTACAGAAGATAATCTCTCTTCTCATCTGAGTAATTTCAAAACATTTCTGAAGAGAAAGAAATTACACCTGAAAAAAATTGCTCTATTTGATTCCAAAAAATACTGTTTGTTAGCCTGCAGTTATTTGCTTCACTTTAACTTCAGTGCGGCTACATAGGGAAGCCTCTCAAAGTCACTTAAAAATGTTCAGCTAGTGCAAAGAGACTCCATTTTAAACAAACCCCTTTTAGTGGAGATAAATTATTTCTGTAGAAAATCAGAGGAGAGTACAGCAGGGTCCCGAGTGCTAATGAAAGCCCACAGCTCTTCAAGGAAACCTTCCTTCCAAACAAATAGCTGGAGCGCTGCAAGAGTGCAAGATGTACTGCAATTATTCTGAGAAGAACACTCTTGTTCTGGTGAGATTTGGAAACTTCTTTTCTTCTTGATCAATAATGCTTCAAAACTATGACACCCAGAAGACTTTTTTGTGGAATAATTTTTATTTGGGAAATCACTGTCTTGTCGTAGTCTAAGAATCACGTGGTAATGTAGAAGAAACATCCATCAGATTTACTTTACATAATTCCTTCTCTTAAAGGAAGATTTTATCCCTGTAGGACTGGAATTATTTGGTGAAATTCTGTAAGCTGCTTAAGGAAGAAGGCAGGTCTCGGTGATCACAGCAGTCCTTACAGAATTTAGTTTTTTTTTTTTTTTTAATTTGTAAATGTCATCTTGTACGTTTTCTTCCCCAGTAACACCTCCAGTGTGATTTCCAACAAGGATCAGGATCTATCAGGATCCACCAGGATAAATTCCAAAACAAATTTCAGCTACTATTTTTTAGTTAAATGGGTGCCTTATAGGAAAAAAAGGTTAACAGGAATTCTTTGGAAAAAAAGATGCTGTGAAGCATCTGATAGATGGGATCTCCTCAAACTCCAGCAGACTGGAGAGATTTGTTTGGCTTTGGAGGATCCCCTAGAAGGAGAAAACCATCTCTACATCTCTGTAATGGCTTCATTAGTTCAAATAATGACTATTTTTCCCACCTGCTTGGCTGTTCTTATAATAAACACTTCTACATAAATTGTACAACAGTGCAGCGAGCTGCTGGACGCTGCAAGTTTACACAAATTTTATTGCTTTCCATGAACCTACAGAGTGAACTCACTGCAATACGTAAAGCGCGGGCGGTGCTGTTCGTACACTGTCCATCCAAGGGAGCTCATTGCCTATTAGGAACACCCAAAGACTGCAATCACTGCGCCATGCAGCACAGTCAAGTAATGTAATAAAAGCCTTGCTCCAATGAGCAAGGATAAAGTCACCCTTGCTCAAAGACCATGTAGTGTGAAAGCCATATCCAGAGAGCTGCAGTGGGCCTCACATGGAGCCTGCCTTTGTACTGACTCCCTGCACAACTGGGAACTCCCTTCAGGCTGCGACTACGAGTAGTCACAGTACTAGTAGCTCCGTTGCCTTAGGACAGTAACACCCCACTGGTGTTTGCTGCTGCGTAACATCAAGCTGCTAGTGTTGAAGTGGTGGATCAGGTCATGGATGTGCTTTCCAGCCCCTTCTGTGCAGAACGAACTTGCTAATTCAAAACAGCCCTCAGCAGAATGTGAAGTCAAGCGAGGGGATTTTGCACTGCAGTTGCTGGGGAAGGATTGTACGGTCCAGCCCACTGATTCAGCTGGGGAGGGGATAATCACAGCTGGAAAGGTGATGAGAAACATCTGGTGAGGCAGCACTAACTGGCTGCAGCAAGGCTCGTTTTGGAGTGAATAACTAACTGGGCACAGAGGGCTGGAGGTGACATTATCAAGGAAGCAAGGAAACAGATGAAAATTAAATAACAAAATTCTACTGAAACTCAGTGAAGTGACTGTACTTATGCACTTAGTTCTCCGTCTTTAAATATTTCTTCTTACACTACTGAACCCCAATTCACTGGTCAATTTTGTTGTGTATAGCAAAGGTATTTCTAAAGCCTACCCATGGCCTGAACTTACCTTGATGACATCTTCATCAGAGGATTTGCACTCAACCGATTCCGAGATGTCTGTCACAGCACTGTTCTCCTCAATGGAGACCACTTTGATGGGCACAGCAACCGTTTTTCCTGTGAGAATTGCTGTGTTCAGAATTTCTGTGTCCTGCAAACAGAACAAAGCACAAAACTGTAAAGAGACTGCCAGAGAGATTTCTGAAACTCAAGATCCAGCCCTTTAACTGTACTTATATTCAAGAGAAACATGTTATTTCTCAGCAGCTCATCATCTAACCTCACCCACAATGAGGCTCAACTTTGCAAAATGCAGTAAAATCCCATCTGTACATTGGCTAAATAACCACCACCAGCTGAATTAAACAGAGAGGAAAACAAAAGCAGGTAGTTCAGTCTGGGCAGGAACACATTACAAGTCACCTCTGCTTTTTAAGTATGTGCTGGTTTTCCCAGCATTTACCTTCCAAAACATTAGTTCAGATTTTTTACTAAACTGGCTCTGAATGATGGATGCAAAAGTCTGCAAGAAGAAATACTACTCTTTGAATCAAAGCCCACTGCAAAGATGGGGCCTCTCAGTGAACTTTGTATCTGGAGCTGTTTCAATATGATTTAATTTCCTTTGATAGGACCAATGAAGAAATGTAAGGAATTCAGAAAGAGTTAGTGGTACTATTAACTGTAGAGAAATAACATGGAAATCTGGAGTTTGAACCTGGGTCATGGCATATAAAAGCCTTTCAATGCACCATCAGCTAAGCCCACTGTTCTAACAACTGGAATTGTTTCATCATTGCTGTATTCCCAAGATTCCCATGCAGGAACAACTTCAAGGTTTTCTCCAACTTTTCAATTTCCGTGTCTATAAAGTGAATAATATATTCAGTAAAATCCTCAGCACCAAAGTTGAGAGGGCTGCAGCTACTGATGTCAGCAGTAGCAAAAGGGGGCACTGATTCAATTGACATTGTTTTCGATTCAAGTTTAGTGAGTTTGATATCTGGGTCAGATTTTCTTTTCATCTTGCAACTTGTTATTTCTCAGGTTCTCCTACAGCTCTCATAAGAAACCCCAACAAACTTAAAAAAATGTTAAGAAAAGGGAGGTTGACTGTTCTGGGAAAGTAAGAACTTTATCTTATTCCTACAGAATTTATGTAAATCTTGCTATCCAAATCAGAGGCAAGTTTATACACAACAATTGTTAGGTATTTAAGTCCATCCCTAAAAAACTCCTTACCGATCAAATTTGAACACATACAGATTCAAATATTCCCCAGCCTACAGAGGTTCTGCCAGGTGCTCGTATTTTGAGATTTTCAGAATTTTGATCCAAAGCATTTATTTATTTATTTATTTCAAAAGGTGAGAAACAGGCACAAAAGAGCATATCATGCTGTATGCCCTTGGAAATGAATCTCTTGCCTCAAGCCCTTAACGCCTTTACTTATTTTTTGTGACTCGGAGTGTTAAACAGCGCAATTTCAGGACTCCTGGGTGAAGGAGTAGAAAGAAAGTTTGCAGAAACGACAGGGCATCTTTTCAGGCTATCTCAGCTCTGCTTTGAAATGATACGACCCTGATCCAGTATGTCTTTAGCTACTAAAGTAAATTACTGATAGAGAAATGTAATTTA
>JAVCKT010010179.1:0-10502 GCA_032273925.1 Rhynchotus rufescens | reverse complement strand
CGTCCTCTGAGATCTGTTAACGGACCCTGGAATTCTAGGAATTTCTTTACTCCTCACTTGTTATGCTTTAAGAATTTCTAAACACTTGGAGTAAATGGTAAATCAGGGTAGTTCTTTCTTTCACTCTTCTATAATCTTTTTGTTGCCACTGGTAAACGTCTGTGCCTGCACTCTATGAAATACATCAAAGTTCCTTGTAGAACAGAGTTTGATGGTGGTAAAAACATCCTCAAAGTTGGTTTTTTCAAACGTACGGGTAGTTGGGGCCTATTGCTCTAAGCGCCGGAGGATGCTGTGACCAGTTGTAAATACACACTGCTTCGGGGTGCTGCTGGGGCACCTCGTGAGCTGTTGCCTTCCTCCTGCTTTTTCCTCCAGCTGGTGTGGACACTGCCCTCTGCTGTAGGTGGGAACTAGCCCTGAAGAGGTGTTTTAAGTGATCAGAAGGGGTTAAACTAGCTGAGAGTTTGCCAGGGATACAGGATAGCAAAATAGAAACCAAAGGCGAATAGTATTTTACAGGATGTAGAAATAATCTTGGCAAAAGTCTAAGCTTTCTGTCTAGATGCATCTTGATGCCTCCTCCTGGTGCATTCCTGCTGTCATTGCTGCCCCCTTGCACATCTGTAGCCACCTCAGCTGAAAGTTTCCACCTCTCATGTCTCTAATTGGTGTAAAAATTACAAAATAAACAATACAGATGTGTAAGATGTGTAAAACAAAGGCAACTGTCCCCATATAAACAAGCATGTTTACTGTTTATGTTGTCAGTTATTGTTTATTTTGGTTAAACTGGAAAGTATTTTAATTATTAGTGTAACTGAGACAAAAGTTATTTATACCACAGTGGAAGGTCAGAGTTGTTAGGGCTGAAGCTCCTTGTTCAGTGGTTTTTCCTGACCTGTGCTGTTGCTTTTAACAGGTTAGTATCTCAGTAATTAACTCCTTTAATCAAAGATTGTTGCTAATAGCACATGCCATGTGTTTGTGTGTGTTTTTTTTAATGGAGGATAAGAATTTAGATAAGATTTAAGTGCCTTCCCCTTCTCATTTGTGAATGTTGTGTTGTATCTTTTTTAAAAACAATCACCTACTGCATTTCTTGAAGTTTGGATTGTGCTTATTTTAAGTGCCATTAGTTTCTGCAGACAAAACATAGCTAAAATGTATCATTAAAAGTAATGTGCTGTGGTGTGTCCTGTATATCTCAAACTTGTTTCACCCACCTGAGTCAATGAGACTTTGAGTTTTTCCAAATGATTGACACAGAGAAGAACATATCTTGCAAACTCCTCTTCAGAGGCTTTGTTGGTGTCATTCCTGCTACTTACCGTGCCGTGTTAGTCACCCGATGATTGCTCTCCATGCAGCTCCCCTCAGGAAGGTGGTTTTGGGCTCCTGGTTTGAGTAACCATCTCTGCTTCCAGCAGGCTGGAAGAGCGGCTGCCGCTGCCTGGGAACGGCAGGAGAAGCGGCGGAGGGGCCTGAGCGGAGGCATCGCTCGCACATGAGGTAAGTCCTTGGGCGCTGGGCACGAACTCCGTGGGAGCTGACAAAGCCGTCGCCATGGGGACGGCGGCCTGCTGCCGGGAATGCTAAGCTGGAATGCTAAACTGGAATGCTAAGCTGGGCTCAGTGAGGAGCTCCAGCTGCCGCCCAAGGGGCAGCCTGGGCAGAGCATCACCCGCATGCCCCCCGGGCGCCTGGCCCCCTAGGTCGCACACTTGGCAGTGAGTCAGGTCTGATAGCGAGAGCAGGGAATAACAGTTAGAAATCTGGCATTTCAAGGGGAAATTTGAGGCACCAAATCTTGTTTACCCAAGCTCCCGTCATACTAGATTAACTGAATTTACCCTACCTCTTTTAGAAATATAACTAGTAGCCCAGCTTGTAACAAGAAGTTGTAGCAGTGGCTGAAGAGAGCATCAAATGTTATATTAAACAGAAAAATTAAGTATCTTAGAAAGCAGTTTGTTTTTCTGCAGTAAAACAAGTTAAAATCCACTCTTGTCTGCCAGCTGCACATAAGCAATGAAATTACTGTTTATGCATACATCAGTGTAGTATACGCCAAGAGACTACAAATGTATCTTGGATGCATTTTTACAGCAAAAGTACAGTTGCTGAAGAGCAATATATGGAATTGAGTTGTACAGTTGGGTGACAGGATTTTTATGGTCTTGCTGTTCCACCTTTTTTGCAGGAAATACTTTGTTCTTATCTGTTCTCTAGCTTATGAATCTTTTCAGGTTGCTAGCAAAGGCAGACTGGCTAGGACTTGAGCTGTGACCCTCTTGATTGCTGTCACTGAATCAACAGACAAGCAGCCTAGTAAAACTGAATGTATGCCTTAAAATAGGCCACAGTTATTAAATGCAATACCAGCATGGTACAAAAATGTGTTTACGATTTCCCAGTCTTTGCACGTCATCCAGTTGGTTTGTGCAATTTATGAAACTGGAAACTAATCCTGCATTCTGAATTTTCAGTTTTACGCATTTCTCAGTGTTTTATTTTTGCCAGTTAACATTCTTATCTCTCTTGTGCAAATATAAGTTAGAGAATACGGTGAAAATTACGTTATTTTTAAGAGTTTAGGTGTGTTTGTTGTTGATTCACAGATAACACACATTGAAGTGAGAATGGAATGTTAAAACCTCATGGTGCACTGAAAGCTCTTTGAAATACACATTGAACTGAGTTACTGTGCTTGACAGCTTCGCTAATGAGCACTGGTCTGAAATGATTAGAAATAAGAGTCAGATGGGTATGAAAGGAAACATTTTCTTCTAATCCTAAGACTCTGCCGATGGCATCTAATTAGAAGAAATCATATCAAATACTGTAGACTTTAATTTAAAAAAAAAGTCACTGTCTTGAATGTATACCCAAGTTAAGATAAAGAGTTTTTTTTTTTTTTTTAATGTAGGATTTTGAAATTGAGGAATGGCATCAAGAAGTCATAGGTCTTGTAACTTTAAACTATTTTTGATAACATCGAGCATTCCAAGTACTAACATTTGTTTCAGTTACTTTCTATTAAGTTTCCTATTAGTTATCTCTCAAAGTGTTTTTTTTTTTTTTTTATTCTCTCTCCTATAAACTCCAGTTTTTAGTTCTCATCCCCTGGAGATTAACTTTTTTATTGTGAAGATATATTTGTATTGTTGAAGAAAAAAACAGATGATGCAGTGAAAGCTGGAAATTATTTTTTGGTGCAGTGAGCTTTCATTTATGGTATTGCTAGGAACATTACTTGATGACAGTTTGTGTTCATAGTATTGCTTTTTGATGACCTGTGTGTTGCTTGGAGGATTGAAGCAGCAAATAACATAACCAGCAGCCCCACTAGTAGATGAGCTATTAATAATACATAGTAGGGATCTCTAGCATAGTAAACTCATCATAATTTAGGCATCCAGAAGCATCTAGGATGCTTAGGTGACTTAAACTATTTTGCTGCGCATCAATAGCCTACTCTTCCTCTCCTAATTTTTTTCTGAGTATTTTAATATACCTCATCTGTCTTAGTATCATCAGTCTCAGCTGGTGATAGACTCCTTTGCATACTGCCTCATATTAAAATATGTATTACCTCTGCTCTTAAGGTACTTGCAGATGTAGTTTTGGCTTTCTTAAAATGAATCAAAATTAATGACATTCAGTTGAACCCAAGCACTGAAATTCCTTACAGTTGTTAAGAATTTGCCACTTTAATGATTTCTAAAAAGGGAACTATCAAATCTAATCTTACTGACGGAATTTTAAACACCATCAAAATATAGCACAACCTCAGCCTCAAGAAAATGTTGTTTTTACTGTCTCAAAGCTGCTGAAATAGAAGACATTTAACTTACAGGATTTAATTACAGAAGCAATTAGGATTGCTGTATGCAGTGGGTTCTGGAAAGCAAGTGAGAACTTAAAATGCCTTATAGTAGTTGCCTTCCTTCCCTTCCAGTATATCTGTCTTGCACAGCAAGATTTAGATATGATTTTATATTTAGATATTTTTTATACATAGAATTTTGTTCGCTGTGTTAAGAACTGCTGGAGAGATGGTGGAAACCTGGCTTGGGGTTGAAGAGTAATGCATGAAGAGTAATGCATAGCTTGTGAAGTACAGTTTTAGTTGGAATGTTCAGTGTAGTTAGCAAGACATCAACCATAGTTCTTTTTCTTTAATTCTGCAGTTTTGAGTTTCCATTGACTTGTTTGCTGTTCATAGCTGCTTCACAGTGAACTTTTTGTTTGATACCTGGTGGTGGTCAGGGTAGTTAAAATGCTCTGTATTGATAACTGTGCTTATGTTAGCAGTTTCTACAACCCCCCTCTGCAAAGAGTTAAGAAGAGGCTTCCACATGTGCTGTCCAGGACCATATTGGTCAGACCTGTGGCATGTAATTGGGCAGAAGACAATCATAAATCCTGCTTGTTTGAAACGATCCATTCGTTATGTGTCAACAGTGATACTGGCAGTTCAAAGGAGGACGTAGAAAGCTGTAATTTAGCCCTCTAGATAGACAGATATCTTAATTTTAAAATTGCTTGAGGGCTGTTACAGGGAAGAGCTCTAGACCTGAGCTGAAGGTTTCTTTCTTGTGTTCTTATTTGGTTCACTGGAACTGGATAGGAGCATTTTTTTTCAAGACTGATGTAGATGAGGATTTGAGATGTCGGACGCAGACTGCAGAAAGCTGAAGTCTTTGGTTACTGGAAGTTATTCCAGACTTGCACCATCCCCATGTTTTTATAGATGACCATCTAATTATAGTGGGGAGGAGGTGTTTTGAGGTTGTTGTGTTTGAGAATTAGTTTTAGTTTGATTTTGTAGCCTCACATCCTAGCTGTTCAATAGCAATCTTTCATATCATCTTTGGGATATTCTGAGTATGATTATTTTGTCTGCATTGCTTCTTACTTGCCTTAGACATCTCTCTCTGTGGGATATTGAAATCACTTTCTATTTTAAATGTCTACAGTACTCTCTAAACTTTGATGCCAATTTCCTAAGTATTGCTGTTAATAGAGTATTACAGCAAAGAAGTTGGTCTAGTTTTAAGTTTATCACTTAAGAGACCTAAATAATTTGGACCTCACTGGAAGTGAGCAACATGTGTTACTGACCACTTAGATGTTTCAGTTACTATGAAGAATATGCATACTTTTTGCATCTTGTAGGCAATTAACCTGAAAATATAGGCAATAATATTACACATATGTCAGATCTTATTTTTTTTTCTTGTGGTCTTCAGTGCTTATTCACAGATCAAATGAGTCTACAATTTCTCATTCTATGTATACATTTGTTTTGTTGCATCTTCCAACTTAACCTCAAAACAAACTCTTTGCTTTAGATAGCTAATACTGTAGCTAATAGCTACATTTGAAAGAGGAAACGTAGCCAATTGCAGATTAAATATCTTTGACAAGTTACTAAATTAAAACTACATTTTTAAATACAGATTCTTTCTTTTTACTGACATAATTAGCTTACACATTAAGATTAAGAAGGGTGATGGTATCTTTAAAGTCGCCTTTTACTCTTTAGATATCTTTAGACAGTGTTTGCGGCCTAGTGCTGAGTAAATGAACATCAAACCGTTTGGACACCTCAGTTAAATTGGTGCTTTTTGCAGTTTTGTTTTACCATAATTCTGCATAATGGATCTGCCTTTACAGAAAGAGCTCCTTTTCTGTTGATAACTTTGCAAAATTGTTGTCTGCCTTTCTCTAAATCTCAGAAAGCCCTTTTTTTCTGGTACAGTGCTTTCTATAAAACCCTTTCCAAATAACTTTGTCTTATGCTTTCTTTAGAACACTTTCTTTTTTACTTAAGCAATGGTTGGCAATTGTACAGACTCCAATTCGCTATGCAGGTTTTGATGACTTTTTTTGTGGCTCCCCTTTTTTTCCTCTGCATGTGGGAGTTCTGAATACTGAAGTAATTTTGCATATCAATGCTTTTGGGGAAAAACAATTGAGTATCATGTAAAGGGAGGAGGAAAAAAGGAAACTTTGGCTACCATAGAAATGCTTAAATATTTACTTTGTGGAAGATCTCAGCGAAGGGATCTTCAGCAGTGACTAAACAGAGGGGGGGAAAAAAAAAAGAAAATTTATTGATTTATCATGTTGTCTTTATCTGCATGGTACTTCTTAATACAACAAAAAACCGTTCTTGCTTAGAATTGCAGACTGGCAGGAACTTGTGTAGGAGTTCTTGTTGCTCATACAGCCAATGCTGTACTATTGATATTTAATTTTGAGCTTAATTACATCTGCAGTCTTTTCCTCCTCCAAATGCAAACATTTTCCTTTAAGAAAGGAAAAATACTTTTTTTGGTACTTCCTGTGTTTCTGTAAAATACGACTGAGGTGTTTGCAATTATTTCTTTTCAATCAGTACTAAACAAAACGTGTTTAAAGGAGCTCCAAAAATAGTTGGAAACTATGACTATCATGCACAACTATTTATATTAATAAATATGTCCTTTTGTGTCCTTTTATGTGTCCTTTTAAGTGGACATATTAGTGGACTTGTATTTTATTGGTAATAATGTGTGTCATTGAATGGGTAAAACGGAAGACTAAAAGAAAAGGCCAGTGTAGCATAGGACACTTATGCTGTATGTGTTGTATACAAGAGGTGAGCAGTTGTATTTTGGAGGATATGTGAAACTGTAACAGAGTGGAATGACACAGTCACACACATGCACACAAAGATATTTTTTAGCCTATTTAATTCTTCTATTTGATACTTTATGCTTTAATATGTTTCTATAAAAAATATTAAGAGCAGCTGCTAACCAGACCTCTCCAACTGGTGTCCTGAAACTTTATCCCTGCTTTAGATTTGCTTAATTTTTGAAGAATTGTATCCTAGATCTGTCTGCTGTTAAATGTGGGAAGCAATGTTTGCATGACGATGCCTCAACTTACAATAAATGCAGATATTTGTAACTTGTGATAAACAAGGTATTCATTGACAAAGTTACCCTCAAGTACTCATACTGAGTATTTGTAGGATCATAAGTGTAGTTCACATTGGAGCTTTAAGAATGAAAGGATAAATTTAAACTGAGTGGAGACTTTTGAGAGAACTGCTGAGTTGCAATTGTTAAGTGAACTTTTTATGCTTTGACCTGGAAATTTTAACTATTAGTTTAACAATCTTGTTTTCTAACACTGGCACATGAAGTTTACTAAGAAATGTTATTAAGATCTGTGGGGGGGGTAACCCTACTAAAGCTGTAAGAAGCTCTATGTAAACATGGTGGGGAAAGTCCTAGTGTTTTTAAAGCTGCAGATTTGAGGAACTCCTAGGTGTTTGCTTCTTACTGTGCTTACTTAGTAAATTCTTTTGCATATCTTTCACCAGATTTTCTTCCTGGAAGTTACTTCAACTCTATTGTGATGGAGGGGAAATATTTCTGAAGTTATAATGGATTTTACACAGCATCATAACGAAAACTGGCCTTTTAGCAGCATCTATGTGTGAAGAGAATAGGCATAAGTACAGATAACCATGACAACTTCTCATATGAATGGACACATCACGGAAGACTCTGACAGTGAAGTGAAAAATGTGGATCTCACGTGTCCTGAGGAACCTCAGAAGCACAGAGAAATGGCTGTTGATTGCCCTGGGGATTTGGGCTCCAGGATGATGCCTGTGCGGCGGAGCGCTCAGCTGGAGCGAATTCGGCAGCAGCAGGAGGACATGAGGCGCAGGCGGGAAGAAGAGGGAAAGAAACAAGAACTGGACCTTACTGCTTCTATGAGGCTTAAGAAACTGGCACAAATCCCTCCTAAAACTGGAATAGATAATCCAATCTTTGACACAGAAGAAGGAATTATTTTGGAGAGCCCTCATTGTACTGTGAAGACACTAGGTGGGTAGAATACATCGTGCATGTTACAGAGAAAATACTTAATTGAATATTGATATTATATTCAGGCCCCTAAAAATCATTTTAGCTAATTCTATTCAGAGTTGAAGTCTTCTCTTCTTTTGCCTTTATTTCCTTTTCTTTAGCATCAGATAGAGTGCCTAGCAAAGACAACCTGTGAAACGTTAATAAATTAATTGGAAGTCTCCATCGTCTTAGGGTAGGGAAATCTGTATAAGTACAACCTATTCCTATTACATGTTTTGCAGAACATACCAGAATATGTAATGAGTAAACACTTGCTCTCCTTTAAATTCAAGGTGTTTAAGGCTTTAAAGTGATGAAGCATGCTGTTGATTTCTTCTCTGCTGCATTGCGTTATCAAATGTTACCTAATCGAATTTGCCTTTTTGCTTAATATGTTGTCATTGATAATGAAGGTAATCTTTATCTTTGCTTTTACGTAACATGGAGCTAGAGACATTGCTGAAAATGTTTGAAATAACTTAGAATGTATTTGTTTAAAACTACTAAAGTCCTTCATTTGGTAACTTTTATTAAATTTCAGTAAAAAACTGAACCTTTTTATAAGCAGAAGTGTTCAGCTAAAATGCAGTGTGGTACTGGAGTGAAAGAGATGCTGATCTGAGAATCCAGGTCACTTTTTAAATTCTGTACTGTTTTTTTTTAAGATCTACACTGCCTTAAAATGTGGGACTTTGTTTTGTTTGTTTTAGACTTGTATTCTTTTTCTCATGAGTGGTATTTGAGAATATAGAATGAAAAACAGCCACCAGTTTGCTGATTTTCTTTTGTATCTCTTTCCACATGAACCTCTTATGAGGAGATTCTTCATTCCACTCTTAGGAATCTCTTCATAATGGATAAATTCTGTACTTAATTTTATGAAGTTACATACTGAGCAAGAAAAGGATGCATGAATTTGTGAAATTCTCTTTATAGAACCCAAAGTAGAAGATCAAAGACTGATAGCAGACAGTAGAGGCTACTTCTGCTAGAAACTGCTAAGCCATGAGGGCTATCAGCTCTGAAGACTTGCTAAGCAAGGAATTTCCTGGAAGTTGGGACTGTAGTGGTGGGGAAAGCAAGTTACTTGGAATTAAAGGAATGAGAAAGATGAGGCGAAGTTTCGTGTCAGAGATCTTGAGAACTGAGGGGAGAGCTAGGTGGAAATAAATATGCCAAGAAGTTAGGCATGGAAGCCATCGGAAAGAAATAGATGGGAGTGAGGAGTAAGGGGCTGGCAAGCCTGAGAAAGGTGAGGAGTAGGAGTACACTGAAACCCTTGGAACAGGGAAAACCCCTGCAGTGAGGAGGAGAGGCGATTTAAAAAAAAAAAAAAAATCTTATCAATAGGAGGAAGAAACAGGAGCAGGCTGGGGGAAAGCTGATGGTTTGTCAGAAAAAACAGAAGCTTTTGTGAAAAGCTGGAAGGAGCAAGAAGAACTGGAGGAAGGAGAAATTGGTGTGGCTAGAAACTGTGTTTGAAAAAGGATGTTTGTAGGAAGAAAAGCACAAAATGCTAGAGACAAGAATATATCAGTGTCTGTGGAAGGAGATGAATTAGGAAAGAGCAGTGAGGAGAATGTGTTGGAAGATGCTCCTTAAGGGGAAATGAGTAGCTGGTAGTGTTCGCTATGAATAGCTGCTTATTTTTGTAACCAGAAACTCGGATTCTTGTTATTTTGCTCTCAGCACATGTGCAAAAACTCAGTAGTAAATTACATAAGGAATTATATGAGTAGCTTTTAAAGAGTTTCTGGTAAAATATGGGTTAAAATAAGACTATTGACCTAGTTGTCTTTAGTTTTCAAATATTGCTGTTTCATGGGTGCTGATGTTTGCTTTGGCAGGTAATTGCCAAGCCTTTAATCTTTTCAGCTTAAAACAGAAACAGGATAGATTAAACAAATCGGATTTTATTTATAAAAATAAATCAGAACACTTAATTAAGACACTCAAATGGCATGTTTATTGTCAAAACAGAACATATTTTAAACAGCTGACCTAATAGAAATAATTTTCAGACCACCTGGGACATGTTCTTATAAGTCACTTTTTCATATCAGTAGACTTTTCTGTAGGTATAGAAAAGTTTTTGTCCTTTTCAGTTTATTCAGCCAATTTAATAAAAACGAGTAACTGACATTTCAAGTCAATGAACCTGTTATTTGTGACTGTAATGAACAACTTGCTCTCCTAGGCAGATTCCACCCTCCTCCTTTTCGTAAATAGAAAATGGCAAAAAGTGCAGACATTACACTTTAAATAAGTACCGTAGATGATTATAAATAAAACTTCTATATATACATTCTGCATTAAAGCTTAGTCCTGCCAGTCAAACAGCATATGGATCATGACGCGCTAGTGCTAGTGTATAGAGTGTGCTGATAAGGTCTACAGAGAACTTGGAATTAGTATATTGATGGTGATACGTAATGAAGCCAGTTATCTCTTATTTGCTGTTCATAACCTTTTTTTTTGTTTAAAGTGACAGAAAATGCTATTTCCCTTTCCTCCTTTGCCTGTAGCCTGTTAAGCCGTGCCCGTGCCCTCCCCTGCAGTGGTGTGTTTTTCCCCTGCCAGACT
>JAVCKT010010177.1:0-21925 GCA_032273925.1 Rhynchotus rufescens | reverse complement strand
AGAAACCTTGAAAGACTTTAAATTTTTTTTAATTGGAAAAGTCAGCACATGTTTTAAGGAATTTTCTTTTATGCTGTGATTGGTTTCATATGGGTAACAGTAATTGCTAAGGTGTATTTTGCAAGACAGTTCACAAACGATGGTTAGAAAAGGCCCTTCATCATATATTAACCTTTGATACTAAGCCCTGTATGAGCACACAAGAATTACAGATTTTCTCTGCTGGTTTAGCTGCACTTCTCAAATATGTTCTTCTGTGGAACTGAGTGCTTAGCTGACTGAGAGGAGTCCTCCTTGCTTGTGTTTGCCTCCCTCCAGTAAATACTGAGATCAGTATTTCTATAATAGCTTTGTGGTACTGTTTCTGCTGCCCTTAGCTTGCTGAAAACAGACTTTATCTTACTGATACTTTCTTCTCTGATGGTTGATATATAATCCTTTTGAATTCATTTTCTTATCTATGCCAATATTAAAGTTCTTCCTCATCCCTTTAAAAGGGAACTGCTCAGATAAATCAATACGTTTGATTCCATAAATATGTTGCAGTCCTGACTGTAAATCTTGCCAATGGTTTTCCCATCCAAAAGTTTGTATAGTTTTTAATACACTTTAAAAATAGGCTGCAAACACATGTAGGTCAAGACAAGCTAAAACATGTTTTCTTGGCACAGTCATTCATGAATGACTAGTTTTTACATCTACAATAAGTTGAGCAACTATTTTATGAACTTGTGGTTACAGCAGTTGAAAATAAAACCTGTGGAGGTACTACGAGGCAGAATTCTGTAAAGTTTGGAGTACTTAAAATTCTGCTTAGGAAAGGATAGAGTTAGGTACAAAAATCCATTTTGCTTTTTAACTCCTAGATTTTGCAATTTCCATGTTACTTGATGTTGCAAACGTTTTGATCTCATTTACCCATGAAATTCATAGATACATACTTACAGCTATTACAAAGAGTATTTTTGATTGGCATATAAATTGGACCTGTTAAAGCTGGTTGAGTTCTTAGTAGAGGGTTGGAAAATATTCCTCACTGAAATCTGGGAGTATATGTGCCTAATAACAAAAGTGATTGGGTTTACTTTCTTTCTTCTCAGGTTTGTTGACTGCAAAGAGTGTGGTCGGAAGATGCACCAGATTTGTGTATTACATTATGATATTATTTGGCCTTCAGGGTAAGGAGATGCTGCTTAGTTTTTTAATACTTGTGCAATAAGACCAATGTTTCTTGCATAATTATTATGTTCTACCTTTTTTAGTATGCAATCATCGTCATAGAACAGTGTACAAAAGGGCAAAACATCTCTAAATAAAACACATTTGAGGAGTGGTCTGATTAAAATGTGCAAGGGAGAATTGGGGTGGTAGGTGGCAAGAGATAAGCTTGTGTACAGTGAAGAACACCAATGCATGTGCCACGGCTTGCAGAATTAAATCATCTCTGATTGGGTTTAAATTCTTGAAAAATGGAAAGACAAAAGCTGAAAATGTATTGCTCTCTGACAGTTAAAAATCAGGGGTTCAAACACTGAATTAATGTAGTTGATAATTGATTTGTATTAAGTTTGGGCATTTTTTTTTTTCTTAACAGGTTTGTCTGTGATAATTGTCTGAAGAAAACTGGTAGAACACGTAAAGAAAACAAATTCAGTGCTAAAAGTGAGTTTGATCCTTCTATTTATTTCTTCACCTTTCATTTTCTCTGTGCCATCTCTAATTCCTTGCTTTGCAAATGTTTCTGTTGAATTTGCCTTTTGATTGAGAATCTCAGCAGTGACAAGCAGTACAGGAACATTCACAAAATGTGTGATAGAGTAAACCCTAGGTTTCAGTAGCTGTCATACCTTAATCAACATTTTAAAGACTTATTCTTTGCAGATTTTTAGTCAATGACTTGGCTGTCTGAGGTTTTCAGCATCTATGCCCCTGTTTTTTCAAGATGATAATACCAAAAAAAGGCAACAGCAAAAAGCTGCATGCACTGGGCTGGCTAAATTCAAGCAGGTTTCCATGTAGCCTTGAAATTAGTAAATTACTCTCTCTACCCTTAAAGAAACATGTGGTAACAAGTTGTGCGGCATCTCAGGTGTACTGTAATGGTGCCAAAGGATAATATACTTGAAGAGGGGTTTTTTGTTTGTTTGTTTCCCTTTTGGAGTGGACTGTGGTGTTGGAGCTGTCCATCAGAATAAGTAGCCAATGGAATGGCATGTCTCAATCTCTTTGAAAGTAAACTATCATAATGTTGTTGAAATGTACCCCGAAAAGAGTACCAGTGGTTGCTAGGCCAAGTTGCTTCATTTCTTTAGCAATCCTTGAGCAGTATTCTTTGTGTTTTAGAGAACATCAGTTGATAACTTCTCCTTGTACACAGTGGAAGCCAATAAGAGTGTAGAGACCAGCATTTGAAATGCAGTCTCCTTGGAAGGACGAAGTGGGTGTAGAAACGAACAGTGTGATTCAGGCATACTTTGAAGAAATTGTAATAAAGGAAAGCACAACAACTATATAGCTAGCACTTGCAGGTGGACTTGATTCCTCCCATGTTCTTTGTTCCTCTAGTATTCTGGGCTTTACATTGTCATGTTCAAAACTATAAGTTAGCAGGTGTAAATCTTCCAAATTATAATAAAGCAATTGTTTTGAATTAAATGTAGTTTCTTTCGGGTATAGCCATGTGTGATTGATTGCAGTTTCAGTATAAGAGATTTTAGCAAGGTAGTTTGTAGATAATGTATCTCATACTGCATTATCAAGTTACAGTAATCAGAATAGTCTCCAGAGTAACCTGACTCATGCAAGACAGTATTATTAAATAGATTAAAATTAGTCTCATTAAAAACAGATTAAGGTTGCAAGAGAACATTAATAAAATGACAACATAAAAATGTAGTTTTAGATAGCAGTTTAAATAGATGCGTCTCCGATGTATGCTGACATTGCTCTTGACTTATATTGTCTTAAATACCAACTGTGTGACTCCTTGGCAGTGGGCAGCCTTTCTGTGGCCTTGCTTAAAAAGGCTATTTGAGTAGCTTATATGTAGTTTAAGGTAACCATTCTGTTCTTTGGGGATATGAAAAGAGAAATAATGGTATTTTTCCTTTACTCTCTTTTCTTTCTCTTTCCCTCCATTTCCTCCCCTTTCTCTGCTCTTTGACTCTGATTTTCTTTTTCCCACGATGATGATGGCTTAATTTAAACACATAGGAAGTATCTTGCATTAGAAGTGAAGTTGGCTGAGACTTGTGAACAGGTGGACAAGACAAGTGGAACCTGTAGCTCAGTGCACAACTGTGTTATGCTGTGAAATCAGTAGCTTTTATTTTCTTAAGATGATGTACAAATGTTACTTAGCTAGAAGCTAAAGCAGAGAGTGTTACAAAGGCTAAAGTGTCCATAAAGGAGACAGACAAAAAGTCACAGTAGGCAGGAACGCTGACTTCCTTCCTATCTGTCTGATTACTCATCCAGCAGCAAATGTGTGACCACAACAATGCCTCGGCCGCAGCAAAACAACACAGCTTGTGTCCTCGGGCTGCCCCAATGGCCAGTTGCATCCAGGCTCAGAATAATGTATTTCTTTCAAACACCCGTTACGGGTTCCTTTGAGTACTGAGTTTTTGTGGGAAATGTGTGTTGGACACATCCAAGAAACAAATTACAGGTGCTTGCTAAACGAATCGGTACAGTCTAATGCATCAGGGTACATGGCTTTTGGATCCATTGTTTGGGGTGCATGTAATCTTAGTGCTACTTTATATCTTTAATTATATATAGATATAAGTATGTATCTGTTTATGTTTGGACTTTTTCCTCATTTTTCAAGTTTTACTGTGAGCAGTACAAGGAAGGAAGCAGATAACCTTTGGTTGCTTAGCATTGGCAAGATAATAAAATGAAAACAGGACTGTAGACTTACCAAACTTGGCTTTCTAAATATGCACCAACTCATTAGCTGCAATGGAGCCCTTTCATTTTTACTGTTTGTCAGGACAGAAATGAACAGAACAGAGTAGTTTCTTGGGAGCTTATTCATAGGTTCCCTTTAAATTCAAGCCCCCCTTGTTATACTTGGAGGGACCAGTTTATTGAATCAGACTGTTAGAATTGCTAAAAGGAATGGTAGATTTTTACTTTAGCTTCTAAGCAGTGTTGCTGGCTCCCAAGTAAATGATATTTAAAGTGTTTTGTGCTCCTGATGTCATAACCACTCAGCCTCACAAGGCAAATAGACAACCTGGAAGGTGTAAAACGAGATAGTTGTATGCAAGCTTTTTTATAAACAGGTTGCAATAGAAAAAAAAAGAGTGTATAAATCCATTAGGAAGAAAAATCTTTCTTTGCGGATATGTGACTCTTCTCCTAATACTGGTGCCTAAAATAATGTTTAGCATTGATATTTCTCTGCAGCATTCTGTACGCAACCTCAGCATTCAGAGAACAACCTAAAGCCTTTTGTCAGTAGCTAGATAACTGAAAAATGAAGCGTTGAAAAGCTGAAAATTAAATGTATTTTGGTAAAATGAGTATCTGTAGATTGCACCAGCACTTCGGCAAAAGATCGTAGATGGACCATAAAAACAAAGTAGAAATACTGGTTGGTAAAATAAATGCAAAAAGTAGCAGAAGAAGAAGTCATAAATCTTCAAGTCAGAGCAGTGTACTTCTGTTTTCTCAGCTTAACTGAAATCTTATTTTCTGAACTTTGTTGTGAATTGATTTGAAAACTATCACATCCCCTAGCAGTACAAAAGCAGCCGTTCCCACAAAAATTAACTGTAAAGGTAAAGCCTTGGAGAGCAATTGTGGGTGATATGTGGACTCCAATTTCTGAAGACCTCTGTTGCTTGCAAGAACTGTCTAAGCTTTATGTGCAGATTACTGTAACTGTTCAATATGAAATCTCTCTTAAAAAGAAACGAAAAAGCAACGAAATCGCCCTTGCAGTCAAAAGGCTTTTCATTTCTGTTGCTTTGCTTTGCTCTGCTTGAAAAGGTGTGGCCCAGAGCCAGAGCTATGAAGTGATGTAATCTCTGTCAAACAGCCAAATAGTGTTTTTGTTAGGAGAAAACATTTGCAGTGTTCATAAAATAAGCCTGCACATCTAAAAATGCTTTGTAAAGCCCTCTTTGTTAGTTCACTTACTAAGTATTATTTTTCCACTTGTATAGGAAGTATGGTTTATATATATATATAGCATATATATATATATATAGCTTATAAAGGTTTGAAAATCCAAGCTTTGGGCAAGCTTCTTTCTTTGTTTTTTAATGTTGGATATAGAAATGAAACTACTGTTTTTTTATATGGAGGTAAAACAAAGAAAAATCATATTTGTATTCTCAGTAACAAGCTGAAAGATCTTGTGCATGTTGCAACTGACCCTGAACTAGAGAGTAATTCCTCCCCTATTTGCCTTTCATTTCCAGGGCTGCAAACTACTCGTTTAGGAAACCATTTGGAAGATAGAGTAAACAAGTTTTTGCGACGACAGAATCATCCTGAAGCTGGAGAGGTCTTTGTCAGAGTGGTAGCAAGTTCAGATAAGACAGTAGAAGTGAAACCAGGAATGAAATCCAGGTTAGTCTATTTATTATAACAAAATTCAGTTGTTAAATTGTTTTTTCTCTTCTACTTAAGTAGAGAAATGCTATGTCAATTTGCACCTTATTCCCATTGCAATTTTTTTGAAACTTAAGCGTGAGCAAGCGGCTTGTGAAAGATGAGAAAAGCAATATGCAATAAATGAGCTTGAAGGTGATTCCAGTTGTATTTTAACTGGGAGGAACATATTGGTTTTGGTTATGATGCTGGGACTCTGTATTACTAAATCTTCAGAGAGAGTCTGAGTGGTTTTAGGCCAGCATTACAGAATACTAAGGTTAGTTTTGTGCAGTTGCTGCAATTCTGTTCCTTACTGTTCCTTCATTATGTTGTGTTTTTTAATAAATAACTTCCACTCTTCAAGTCATTTTCTAATTACTTCATGAAAAATGAAATATTTGAAAGGTTTATTCTTGAAAGCAGTTTGTATTTAACCATAAAGAACATAACCAAAAGACCAAAAAAGAAACCCTTTGTGTGTTTGTTTTTTCTCTATTCCTCCCCACGACCTTTTCCTTCAGGTTTGTGGATTCGGGTGAGATGTCAGAGTCTTTCCCCTACCGTACCAAAGCTCTGTTTGCATTTGAGGAGATAGATGGAGTAGACGTGTGCTTCTTTGGCATGCATGTACAGGAGTATGGCTCAGACTGCCCCCCTCCAAATACAAGGTACTCTTTATTTTCTGTACTGGTAACTCACACGGAGAGAAAATCTTACTATATTCACTGCTATAGCTATATTCACTATAGTGAACATATATAGTAAACTTGATATTCACTGTCAAAAACAGAAAAATGAGAGATACATTTCAATTCTGTGGCACAAATAAGTATTATTGAATGACTGCAGATGACTTTGGGAAAAGCAAATTTCACAACAAAAATGTTACAATTTCTGAAAATCTTTTTCTGCACTCTGTGCTTAACTTGGCCTCTTAAAGTATATTCTTGCTGTCTAAAAAGCAGCTCTATCTTTTGCTCTTAAAGACTCTATACTATAAGATGGTTGAATATTTATTAAAATAATCTGCAATCATTAATTTTTCTGTGTTCAGTATGAATGTATGTGTCTGAACTATGAAAGTCAGTTCTCAGCAGACAAGAAAGAATGATTTTTCTATCATTCTTCTCTCATTGCCATAGGCGTGTGTACATATCATATCTAGATAGTATTCATTTCTTCCGCCCACGTTGTCTCCGAACTGCAGTTTATCATGAAATCCTCATTGGATATTTGGAATATGTGAAGAAACTTGGGTGAGTGAAATCTTCGTAAAGAAAGAACTTTATTTTTCTTAAAATTTTGCTTGTGCAACATGTCAAGTAGCTTTTCACTTAAGATGGTCTCTTCTTTTTGACCCATCTTTGAGATGTGTAGGACACATGTCTCTTTGTCTCTTAAGTCTAAACTTAAGCTTTGTGATTAGATCCTGCACTCTTTCCCATCTGTTGTATAAAAGGAGGTTATTGCCTCAACATGTGTAGTAAAAAGGAAAAATAAATTTTAAAAAAAAAGAGTCCAAAGGTGTGAATTTACATGTCGGTGAAGGTAGTTTTCTGATGAGGTAGTTTATAAGATAGTAGACAAAACTGTAGTTGAGATTCTATTTTTTCCTTGTTTGTAACCTTGCAGGTATGTGACAGGACATATCTGGGCCTGTCCCCCAAGTGAAGGAGATGACTATATTTTTCATTGCCACCCACCTGATCAGAAGATACCCAAACCCAAACGCTTGCAGGAATGGTATAAGAAGATGCTGGACAAGGCATTTGCTGAGAGAATCATTCACGACTACAAGGTTTGCTACTGTTCACTTGAGGAACTGATTTTTTCCCATGACTTCTTATTTGAAGATAGCTAATACTGTCTCACTCCACGTGGCGGGGTTCCCAAAGTGGGTACACATTCCTGCTGGGGTCTTTAAGGGAGAAAAGAAAGAGAAGAGCCAAGTAGATTACTTAATTGTAGCCCAACTTATATATAAAAATGTGTGTGGGGTGTGTGTGTGTGTGTGTGTGTGTATATTTAAAAAAATGAGGAAAAAAATATGTATAGATAGATATATATATATAAAATAGGAATATCACACATTTTTCCAGGGAAGTAAGCTTAAAATGGAAAAGGTAGCATTTGCCACTCCTTATGTATTAAAATTTGCAAGAATTTCTTAATGGTAGTGACAGTGCTGAGGAAAAAAAAAATGTTTTGATTGTGACAGCTACCAAAAGTGTGGAACCAGAACAGACTGTATCAAGCCTTGTCACCTGATGTAGAGTAGTAAAGAGAGGATGCAACTAGAAAGTCTTATTTCTGCCCTAATAAGAAAGTCTTAAAAGGCACCTGAAGAGAAGAGCTGGCTAACCTTGTACCTGTTAAACCTGTAGCTGGATTTAAGGTGCTTTAAAGTGCACCCAAAACAGCTGCACAAAACATCTGTTCCTATTCAGAGGTTGGTATTTGCTGCATGATTCCCAGCCTTTCCGGACAGGCAGCCCACAGAGCTGTCTCCAGCAGGCAGGGAAGGCCAGAGGCCGCATACGGTGCTGCAGCCACAGCAGGGCTTGGTGCCCCTGCCCGGGGTAGCTGGCCTGTGCCAGCAGCTGGTGCTCCCTGGATTTCCAGGGCTTAGCACACATGCAGTGCCCAGCCCTGGTGTGGGGGGAAGATTTGTTCCTTTTCCAGGGCTTTCTCCATCTCTCCCATTAGGTCAGGAGCATGAACCAGTTGCCTGATGGAGGTTCAAGGGAGCTTCAGCAGCTGCATTTCAGTGTGCCCAGCACATTTAACTGTGCCCAGAAAAAAGCCTCGCTGGGGGTGGGATATGAGCTGTGAGCCACAGCTGCTGAGGACAGGCCTGAATCTTAGTGTTCTGGTTCTCCTCCGAGTGCTTTTCTTTTATTCTTGGCCTTGTGTGATGCACTTAACAGGACATCTTCAAGCAAGCAACTGAGGACAGGCTGACAAGTGCCAAGGAGCTGCCTTACTTTGAGGGTGATTTCTGGCCCAATGTGCTGGAAGAGAGCATTAAAGAGTTGGAACAGGAAGAGGAGGAAAGGAAAAAGGAAGAAAGTACTGCAGCTAGTGAAACAACAGAGGTGAGTTAAATTGACTTACTAGATTTGCTTCTGGATCAAATGCAAATCCAGGTTTTCTTTAACAGCGTTTTTGATTTTCTTCTCAGGTAACAAGTATCCAGGTGGCTTGTTTTGGGGAGATGGGGCTCTTTTGTGTTTGTTTTGGGGGGTTGTTTACAGAACAGGAAGCCAGCTGTCATTTCAGCATCTCTGTTCTCAGAAATGTGCCAAGCTGCTGTTGGATTGCATCATGACCACTGCATTTGCTTGAAGTCCTTTGGCTGAGCTTCTGGTTCCCACCTTTGCAAAGCACCTTCTGTAGTTGTGCTTGAAGAGGTGCTGTGCTTTTCAAAGCTGGATGAAAGTTTGGCATCATTTGGCAAAGGCACTTGGATCAGTTGCAAACTTCCCGTCAGTGTGAATTGTTGCTCCTGATGGTGGTATCCCTTCCCAAGCACTCCCTTTGGCCTATAAATAGAACAAATTTCTTTCTCAGGCTCCTGGCCAGAATTTCATTAGTTGTTTAGATTTATGCATCTTGTCAGCGGGACTATCAGAAAACAAATGGTTTTACAGCTTTTATACTGTCCCTTTTATTTATGATTTGCAGGAGGATATTTTGGGAATTAATTTAGAAGGAAAGTCTGGCAGAATGAGGTGGAACCAAAAGCTTCACCTGGGGAGGAGCTGCATTAGGCTTTGATGTCCTGGCAGTTTGCATACAGTGAATATAGAGCTTCCTGCATCCCTTTCCTTATGTCAGGAAGGGTCTTATCCCCCCTCAGCAGCTTCTCTAAAGCTGTTGCTTAGAGAAAAACAGCTCATTGCTGTTTTTCCATATCATAACCATAATGTTAATAGCTCTCACCTTTTTCACCTCTGGTTATAGTTTTAATTTTGAAATATTTCCACAGATATAACAATATGAAAATAAAAGGAAGGCAAAACTTAGAAGTTAAGCTGTATCGTTTGCATTGAATCAGAGCATGCCCTTCCAGAGAAGGGGCCAATGTAAAGTGCAAAGTGGGGGCAAGTGTGTTCTTCAGAAGCCCAAATCAGCTGTTACGTTCGTACCAGTTGTGTGTGCAGAGGGAGATGATGCAGCCACACTGTGAATTGTCCATGTCTTTTTCTTGAAGTTCTCAGTGCTACAGTTTGCAAATTGCAGAGACCTTTTTAAAAAAAGCCAGATGTTGCTGACCAGTGGTGCCCAAGGCTGCAGGCATCCTGAGAAAATGATGAGGAATCCCAGTGTGGTTGTCACCTCTGAGATGATGTCCCTGGAAGGAACCACAGCAACAGAGCGAAATTAGAGAGGAGAAAGGGAAAAGCCTTATGAGGGAGCAGAGGTGATGGCAGCTGCCTGCAGCTCCATAGAGCACATTTTTCCCTGCTGCATCTGCAGCCTTCCCAAGGAAACTTGCTACAAATTCAAATGACATAAGCATCCAATGCTTGTCTCATCTCCTATAGAGATGATGCACTATGTATGCTATACTCTCTGATGCTGACTGTATACGATGAAATTGAGGAAGGCTTGAGGGGTAGGGCTTGTGGATTTTAGTGAGGAGGAATGGGAAGAAGCTTCTGGGTTAAAATTTCCCTGTGCGTCACTACAGTAGCAAAACAGCAACGAGCACCTTTCCCTTAAGTGTAAATTTTACTGACCTGTTCATAATTCAGATGAAATTAGTCCATCTTGATTCTTGCTGTCAGCTGCTAAAAATGCTGAACTTTCTCCTGGAAAGGTGGAGAATTGGATGTGCTGCAATGACTGGTGAGAAGAAGCTGTAAAGAAGTGCTGGGTAATATTGAAATGTTTTTGAGAGAAGTTGTGAAGGGACAAGATGTGTGGGAACCCTGCTCTTAGCATCGCTGGCAGAGCTGGCTGAATCCAATAAGCAGCCCAAGAACTGAAACAATTCCAAAACATCAATTTTGCAGCTTCTTGGGATGTTTTAAAATAACTTTGTGTGGTGACCACATATAAACCAGTTAAAGATGGAGCAGAAACTTGACAGGATAATTCTATTCTTTCTTGGTTGACATTTAAATTTTAATCTCTGTTGATACTCGGCATGCAAAGACAAAGGAGGCCATGTCAAAATTCCATCAGCACAATAGGAAATTTGGGAGAGAAAGTCATTTGTTTGACTGTGTCAAACTTAATTCTGTCAGTTTGTTAACTCCATTCTGAACGCATTTAAATGACTTTGGAGCTCTGTTTGGCTTCCCATAAAGTAGCATAATTTTATTTCTAAGCAAGGAAGGTCAAAACATCGATAAAACTAGTTGCTGAAAAAGCCAAGTCAGGAAAGAGAATTTAATTCTAAACCTAATTGGTGCAGTGGAGTGATGGCAGCAAGGCGTCTGGTCTGCTTGGGGGATTGCTCTCCTGAGGTGGAATATTTTGGATTTTTGTTAGAATAAATAGGGTTACCAGTAAAACCTGGTTCTGTCCATGCCTGGTGCTTGTGAAACTTTCTTATACAAATTGGGAGCATTTCGATGCCTTATTTTTACACTGTGAAATCAGCATTTTAGCAGTCAGTGAGGTTTGTATTGGGTGGAGATATCCCTGCTTTCGGGACAGAGGGGTTTTTTTAAAACATTTTCAAGGGCTTTTGAAGTTTGAAACTTCTTTTTCCCCCATAGATAGATAGCATTATTCTACATAGCATCATCTGACCTGAAAGACATGCCTTTTAAATTTTTTTTGTTTGTTCATTACTATAATGTCTCCTATACTGTAAAATCAGACACGTAAATCCTAATTGATGGACTTAGAGCAAATTTTAATCTCTATTTACATTTAGTCTTTGGTTATATGGTCGCTGTAGTCTATGTTGCTTATGAGAAGAGGGGAGAAAATAAAAGTGCACCGTGTGTGTGTCACATGCAGTGGCCAGTCTTCAGAATAGGGACTAATATGTTTGGTTAGTTTAAAACACTGCTAAAAGTCTGTTCTAATTTTAACTCTTACTTATCAGATATCAACAAAATTTTGTAAAGCAAGCAGCAGACACTGAAGTACGGTGTTTCAGAAGGAAAAACACAAATCACTTAATGTATGTGCATAGTGTAGATCACTTTTAAACAGCATTTGAAATTGTTTGCCTCCCAGTTTGGCTTTTCATTTCTCCTGAAAGATGGGGATATTTATATATTTGTGTATATATATATTTAGATATATATTTTTAACACAACGTGGCAGACTTGCAAGCATTGGAAAAAAGTCCTGTGACTGACAGCAAAAGCTTTTCACTTTGTTAGAATGGGAGAGAGCTCCATAAAACTGAACATCTTTCCTATGCATTTATTGCAGGGAAGCCAGGGCGACAGCAAAAATGCCAAGAAAAAGAACAACAAGAAAACCAACAAGAATAAGAGCAGCATCAGCAGAGCTAACAAGAAGAAACCCAGCATGCCAAACGTGTCCAATGATCTGTCTCAGAAGCTCTATGCTACTATGGAGAAGCATAAAGAGGTACTGTCAGAATATGCTGCATAAAGAGAAGACTTTCTGCATGTAAAATGAGGCATGATGATAGTCAGAGCTGAAAAATTAGAAGTAAAGCTTGTGATTGCTCCAGATTTTTTTTTCTGTTGTGTAACATCTTATGGGCAGAGATTACCATGAACTGCATTAATTGGGTAACATTTGTGGTGCAGCATTTCTGCAACAGAACTTGAATTTTTGCTGCAAGATCGTCTGACCTTGCTGATTCTTTGCTCTTTTATCTGCAGGTCTTTTTTGTCATTCATTTACACGCCGGACCCGTAATAAACACCCTCCCTCCCATCGTGGACCCCGACCCGTTGCTGAGCTGTGACCTGATGGATGGGCGGGATGCCTTTCTCACCCTAGCCAGAGACAAGCACTGGGAGTTCTCCTCGCTGCGCCGATCCAAGTGGTCCACGCTGTGCATGCTCGTGGAGCTGCACACGCAGGGGCAGGACCGCTTTGTCTACACGTGCAATGAGTGCAAGCACCACGTGGAAACAAGGTGGCATTGCACTGTCTGTGAGGTACGTCGCATGTACACATATATAGGTGTCTTCCTTGCCCTCCGAACAAAGCTTGCTTGTCTGGGTATTGCCTGAAGCTCTCCAGATTACGCCCTTTCTGATAGAAGGGTTACTAAGGAATGGGAATTATAGGGTCTGTTGCTGTGGAGCACCTTTTCTAGAATAAGTGCTTTTGGTTAATATCCCTGGAAAGCTGCTGTACTCTGGGATGGCTCCTGCTGCGACATTTGTTCCACTCTAGCTGCATCAGACAGCTTCTCTGTACAGACAAAGCTTCTAGCTTCATATTAGAGAGTTTTAGGACTGAATTGTAGGGCAGGGCTGGGCCACAGAATAACTGTAGGAAGTAGGATGGATTCCAGGGCACCAGGATTAAATGTGTCTCTCCGTGAGAGAGCTTTGTGCAGGGCAGCTTCCACTCCACCTTGTAGGTGGCACTTTGTAGTGTGGGCGGCCACACACGTGTCCTGGCCCCAACAAAGCTACCACAGCTCTTCTCCCTGCCTCTTCTGCCCAGTGCTAGAGGCCACTGCCCTTCAGACCACATAATTGCCTCCTGACCTGGCCCAGTGCTTTAATGTCTGCTCCCTCAAGAGCATTAGATCACTTTGGACTATGCTAGTGAGCTCTTGCACAAGCAGTTGGGCAGGTGGGCTTGAAGGGCTGTAGCTCCTGATGGGCTTGGAGTGACCTCTGGCTGTAGCTGAACCAGGAAAATGGTTGAGTGCAGCCCAGTGTCCCCCTTGGAGAGCAGTGCAAGGCCTGTGGTGGGAAGAGCTTTGATTAATTCCTCTGAGGAAAGCTCCAAGTGGGGTTTTGTGAGGCAAGACTTGAAGAAACAGATCTGTACACTAGGAGACTTAAGCAGCAGAAGGAAGTACGGCCTCAGGTTCCTCCTGAGTATTTCTGTGTAAAGGAATGATTTCTCTCTAGCAAGAAAGCACAAGGCAATGAAAATACGGGCATTTGAGCTGAGTGAGTTGTCTGATAAGTGTCTTTTTTAGCCTAAAACTTGAACTCTATTTAAGGATCCTTTTAGAGGAGGAGGGAAACACGAAGAATTGCCAAGTGAAGAGCAAAACTGTTACAGTTTCAGATTTAAGTGTAGCTCACTAGTATGAGCACAGTTAGCAGAGTTAGAGCCAAACAGGGCGTGGAAGGGTTTCACAGAGGTTTCTCCTCCGTCCCGCCATCCGTAGGGTCACTTACGCCTCAGCCTTTCGTGACACGTGCTTGGCTTTCTAAAGCACTCCCAGCTACAGATGCTCTTCAGTAAGCTCTTCTGGAGCTTAACTTTTGAGGTTAGGTTTTAAGAAAACTCTCAGCTACTGCCATGTTCAAAGCTCCCAACAGGTTTTGAGGACAGTGTGCACAGTCAGAGTGGAAGGGCTCAGGTTCAGTCTTGGGACAGGGTTCATCGTAATGCTGACGTGTATGAGAACTGGATCAGCCCAGGCCTTGGCCATCTTTACAGCAGCGCTTTGGAGCTTTGCTTGCTGTGAGGCTGAAGGAAAAAGCAAGTTACTGCTCTGCACCAAATGGAGCTTTCTTGAAAACTTCGCTGATGGGCCCTGTGTGTGCAATTCTGAGACCCAGGGAGCCACAGCCCAGGTTTTGTAAGGGGGGGATCTCCCTTAGAACCTCTTCCCTTTCTGCAGCTGCAGTCAAAGGTCTTAAACCTTTGTTCTGCTCCCCATGTTGTAATGGCTTTAGTCAGCCCCGCTTCTGCACTGTGGAAGGGGGTGGTTGCAGGTCCCAATTTTTTGTCACTTGTCCTCACACCACACAGTGATTTGGGGACTGTCTCATCACACAGTAAGCTGATCCAGGACAAAAATAGCCTTGGTAAAAGAAGTATCAAAGGGTCTGTGGAAATGCTGTCTTGAGGAGATGCAGCCTTTGTGAATCAAGAGGAGCATCTGAGCATCAAGATGCCTGTGCCTGGAACTCTTGCCACTTGCAGCAGTGCTCTCGTATAGATAACGCTGGGTGATAAGTTTGTCTTCTCTCTTTGTTAACAAATTTGCTCTCTCTGGAGTTAAACTTAAGTCTCCAGAGGTTGTTGATCCTCTTTGTGCAGGTGCCTTAACTGAGAGAGAAATAAATAGTTCCCATCCTTAAAAAGAAAACACAAACCCTCAGACCCTGTAGGATAATTTAACTTAATAAAAGGAGGGCTCAGTCGCAGCCCTAATTCCACAGCGGTCGGGAGCAGCCACGTTGCCCGCTCACCTTGCTGCCCTCCCCTGCCCAGCGCTGCCTTCCCCCGGTCCCGTCCCGCCGCCGCGGTGGCTGCGCAGCCTGTGCTGCGCTGCTCCACATCAGGAGGCTGGGTGAGAGCTGGAGCTGGCAGCTCTTGCCGACACTTGGCTGTTGTCTTGCTTTCATTGTGCTGTGTGTTTGCAGCTGCTGAAACCCAGCGGCTGCTTCTACCTTGTTGCACGCTCAGCACCCCTTTCTCTTGAGATCTTTTGTTTATCGATGGAGTTAATGCTGCAGACCACTGAGCTCTCGACTGTCTTTGCTTTCAGGACTACGACCTCTGCATTAACTGCTACAACACTAAGAGCCATGACCACAAGATGGTTAAGTGGGGCCTGGGTCTGGACGATGAGAGCAACAGCCAAGGAGAGCAGCAGTCAAAGAGCCCGCAGGAGTCGCGTCGGCTGAGCATCCAGCGCTGCATTCAGTCCCTTGTCCACGCCTGCCAGTGCCGCAACGCAAACTGCTCCCTGCCATCGTGCCAGAAGATGAAACGGGTTGTCCAGCACACCAAGGGCTGCAAGCGCAAGACCAATGGTGGCTGTCCAGTGTGCAAGCAGCTCATAGCTCTTTGCTGCTACCATGCCAAACACTGCCAAGAGAACAAATGCCCCGTGCCATTCTGCCTCAATATCAAACACAAGCTTCGCCAGCAGCAGATCCAGCATCGCCTGCAGCAGGCGCAGCTCATGCGCAGAAGGATGGCGACCATGAACACCCGCAACGTGCCTCAGCAAAGTCTGCCTTCTCCTACCTCAGCCACGCCTGGTACCCCTACGCAGCAGCCAAGCACACCGCAGACCCCGCAGCCTCCTCCCCAGCCCCAGCCTTCCCCTGTAAGTATGTCACCAGCCGGCTTCCCCAGCGTGGCAAGAACTCAGCCCCCTACTACCGTTTCGACAGGAAAACCCGCGAACCCGGTGTCGGCGCCGCCGCCGCCGGCCCAGCCGCCGCCGGCCGCGGTGGAGGCCGCTCGGCAGATCGAGCGAGAAGCTGCCCAGCAGCAGCAGCAGCTCTACAGGGTCAACAACATGAACAATGGTCTGCCCCCGGGGCGCCCGGGGCTCGTCAACCCCGCCGTGGGTGCGGTGAACCAGATGCAGCAAGTCAGCATGAATGTACCGCGGTCGAACCCTGTCAGCGGCCCAGTGATGTCCAACATGCAGCCTGGACAGTGGCAGTCGCCTCCAATGCCACAGCAGCAGCCCATGCAGCCGGGAATGGCCAGACCAGTCATGCCGATGGCAACGCCGCAAGCGGTGGCAGGGCCGAGGATGCCGGGTGTGCAACAGCCGCCACGGAGCATCCCCCCAAACGCACTTCAGGACTTACTGAGGACCTTGAAATCACCGAGTTCTCCGCAGCAGCAGCAGCAGGTTCTTAATATCCTTAAATCCAACCCTCAGCTTATGGCAGCTTTTATAAAGCAAAGAACAGCCAAATACGTGGCTAACCAGCCTGGGATGCAGGCGCAAGCAGGCATACAGCCCCAGCCTGGCATGCAGCAGCAGCAGGCTGGCATGCAACAGCCGGGCATGCACGCCCAGCCAGGACTGCAGAACATGAATGCAATGCAAGCGGGAGTGCAGAGACCCAGTGTTCCTCCCCAGCAGCAAGGGATAGGGGGTATGAACCCCCAGGGACAAGCGATAAACATCATGAACCCTGGCCACAACCCCAGCATGGCAAACATGAGTCCGCAGTATCGTGAAATACTGAGGCGGCAACTACTGCAGCAGCAGCAGCAGCAACAGCAGCAGCAGCAGCAGCAGCAAGGAGGGGCTGGCATGGCAGGAGGGATGGCAGCACATAACCAGTTCCAGCAGCCTCAAGGACCAGGAGGGTACCCTCAAGCCATGCAACAGCAGCGGATGCAGCAGCATCTATCGATACAGGGGGGGTCCATGGGACAGATGGCTCAGATGGGACAGCTGAACCAGATGGGCCAGGCCAGCATGGGGGCGGACGGCACCCCCAACATCCAGCAAGCGCTGCAGCAGCGCATCCTGCAGCAGCAGCAGATGAAGCAGCAGATGGGCTCGCCGGGGCAGCCCAACCCCATGAGCCCGCAGCAGCACATGCTCTCAGGACAAGCGCAGGCGTCTCATCTCCCTGGCCAGCCGATCGCCACCTCCCTCAGCAACCAGGTGCGCTCGCCAGCACCCGTGCAGTCTCCCCGTCCCCAGTCCCAGCCGCCACATTCCAGCCCGTCCCCGAGGATACAGCCCCAGCCGTCACCTCATCACGTCTCTCCCCAGACTGGTTCCCCCCACCCGGGACTCGCGGTCACTATGGCCAGCTCCATGGATCAGGGACACCTGGGCAACCCAGAACAGAGTGCAATGCTTCCACAACTAAACACCCCGAACCGGAGTGCGTTGTCTAACGAATTGTCGCTGGTCGGGGACACCACCGGAGACACATTAGAAAAATTTGTGGAGGGTTTGTAGCATTATGGGAGCATCACTTTTTTTTTTTCTTTTTTTCCTTTCGTGTTCTTGGACATTTTGTACTGAAAATTCAGACATCTGGGTTGTTTTGAATCCTGGATGGAACTGCTGCTTCCTACCCGTGGAAGAATGAATTGCTGTTTAAAGAAAAGAAAACAATACAAAGAATATATTTTTTTGTTAAAGCCAGGCGGTTAAAATATCTGGTCTCTTTTGTGGGTTTTTTTGGTTTTTATTTTTTTTGTTGCTGTTGACTCATACCTTTTTTTTAATGGGGAAAACAAGTTCATTATATTCATATTTTTTATTTGTATTTTCAAGACTTTAAACATTTGCGTTTAAAAGAAGAAATAATATTCAGAAACTGTTTCCTGAAATAATGCAACATTATAATGTATCCCGATAACTTTGACACGTTGCGGGAAGATCTTTTTTTTTTTTTTTTTTTTTTTTTTTTTTTTTCTATAGTGAACTCTGCAGGCGTTTGAAGTATTACCCCTGGGAAGATAGGAATTGACTCTTGCACACAAAAACACATATTGGCCAACGCCAAAATCCTTGTCTTGCAGATGTAGAAATTGTTGCTTTGTTTCTCTGATAAAACTGGTTTTAGATGAAAATAGGGATGATCACTCTTAGACCGTGCTGATTTGAATAGAGAAGAAGCATTCTTTTCTTTCTTTCTTCTATGTGAAACTTGAAATGAGGAAAAGCAATTCTAGTGTAAATCATGCAAGCGCTATAATTACTATAAATAAGAAAATCCAAGAAGATTCAATCACTGTATAGAATGGTAAAAAAAAAAAACTCATTTCTTACTTATAATATCATATTGTTAAATAAACTGTGTGCAACAGACAAAAGGGTGGTCCTTCTTGAATTCATGTACATGGTATTAACACTTAGTGTTTGGGTTTTTTGTTATGAAAATGCTGTTTTCAACATTGTATTTGGACTATGCATGTCTTTTTTCCATTGTATATAAAGTATTGCTTAAAATTGATATAAATTACTGAAGTTTTTAACATGTATTCTGTTCTTTAAAAATCCATGTAAGAATGTTTAAGGTTTTTATTTATTTATATATTTTTGGATCATGTTCTTTGTAAGACATGGCTATGGATATTCACCCGTGACGCAGAGCAGCCCGAGGCCTCGCTAGCAGTGGCACGAGCCATGGAGTATTGTAGGTAGCATGTCTGTTTTTACAGCACCCTTTAGTGATTGTTTCCTTTTCGGGGAGGGAGAGGAGAGGGGCAGTGGTTCCCATAGATTTAATACTTACAGGTGTTCATCCATAAGGGTTAACTGGAATAAATTATTAATAGCCGTTGCTTTTAAAAACTGCATTAATTTAGAGAAGGATCACCAATGAAAGGAAACATAGAAAGTACTGAGTTAATTTTAGGCTAATTTATTTAGTCTCCAGTAAAATATGAACCTATTGACTTTAACACTATTTTTCTGCTGTTAACTCTGAGTCTAGATTTGAGGGTTTTCTGTGGAATAAAAAATAACAAATCATGTACATGTTCCCTTTAATATCCTGTCCCCACGCCCTCATGGTCCTGGGCTACCTGCCCCTTCTCCTCCCAAGGAATTACTCACTTGGAGTTAAAATCCAAGGACCCTTTCCCCCGTGTAGACCTGAGTTTAAAAACCCGGACTAGCCTCAAATTCCACCTCTCCAAGCCTGGAGGCTGCTCCCTTCCCTGCAGCTGGGCCGGGCTTTGCTGCTGGGCTGTGCTCCCCCGGGAAGCCCTGGTCCCCGCGCGGCGCCGGGCACTAGGGCAGAGCCTCCTCCAGCCCTGGGCGCTCCGGGCAGCGCTGGCGGCGGCCGGGGCTCGGGAGCAGCCGCTCCGTGTGCGGAAAGGAGCCGTCTCGGCCCCGGGCGCCGGCCCTAACGTCAGGCTCTTTGGCTGCCCGAGGTCTCTGCTTCGACTCTTCTTGCCAATCTTAGCTGTTGTACCGTTGCCACCACCATTGGACTCACCTGCCCCCGCAATTGTCTTCAGCAAGTCAAGGTGTCAAAATTGGGGGGCTGGGGCGAGGGCAGGGAACACTAACCCAAAGCTTGGCCAAAAGAAATTGCTGTTTTAAAAAAAAAAAAAAAGGAAAAAAGATGGAAAGCCCTGATGCTGTGTCTCATGCTGTGTACTTAAAAGAGGAAAAATACTATATTTGTGATCAAAAAGAGGAAACTTGAAATGTGCTGGTGTTTCTAATAAAAGCTGGTAAAACTGCTTGGATTGAAGGATGGTTCCAATTGGCTGGTGCCTGGTAGGATGAGCAAAGCCTGACGCCAAGATTAAGATAAGTGCACTCAGTCTTGCTAATGCATGTAAATCATGTCTGTTTTTTAAACTTTGGTACCGTTTCTGAGCATGCCTTGGGCGAGCGCGGTGTGCAGCCCGGGAAGGAGGGGACGAGAGGCCCGGTGGGAAGCCCTGGTCGCTCCCCTTGGTTCTGAGAGGCGGCGGGAGCGCAGAGCAAAGGAGAGGCCATTGGCTCAGCCCACGTCTTAGGTAAGAGAAGATGTTTTACTGGGAAAGAAAATGTGGAGATGAACAGGGCCGGAGCTGGGAACATAGCCCCTACGGTCCCAGCTGAAGTTTTGGTCCTATCTTCCTTAAACTGTTAGGAAATTCAGGGTGTGGTAAGGTTGGATTAGTTTCTCACTTTTCAGATTTTTTTGCCTGGAACTATTTAGTTGGGATTGCAGCAGTGATGAGCAACAGCATCCTGGAAAGTTCCAAATGTGCAGTATTGAGTTTGCAGTAAGAATGTGCTGGAGATCAGTGCGGAATCTGTATTGCTGGAGATGGTGGTGGTGGTGGTGAAGACCTTTGGTCCCTGTTACCCACAAATTGATGAATTTTGCAGGGAAGGATGGTGTTTAATTGCAGTTGCCGAGCTGCAGCAAGGCCGTTCTCTGCTCTCCCCTGTTCTCAGCTCTCTGTTGTGCTCTGCTTCTGCTGCTGCCTCTGCCGACCTGTTAATGGCTGGTGCAGCAGCAGCCTCCGAGTGCATTTGTTGCTGCTGCAGATGCAGCTACAGTTAATGCTGGTTGCAGCTCCTGCACCTGCTCCCTGCTCCTCCTCCTCTCCCCTTGGTTGCTTCAGGGTGAAGGGTTAGGGTCTGACGGCAACCGCGGGTCTGAGCAGGACCTGCCTTCCTGCAGGAGACGCCGGCTGGGGCCAGTAGCCCCACAGGTCCCTATATTGGAAGCCCCAAGCGGGTACGTGCCCGCAGCAACGTGCTCGTTCTCAGGGCTTGGTGTCAGTGCACAGCAAGAGTGGGAAGCGTTTTGTAGCTCGCCAGCACGTCCAGGCCCGGCTGGGGACGTGCTGCTGCCGTGGGGCTCCTTCCAGAGCAGGTTATTCCCGGGGGTCTTGCCCAGGCTCTGGAGACGCAGCCACCTCCGCACAGAGGTGTGAGCTGGGGAAAGGCGCACGGCGCGCGGCTCCTGGGCACGGCCGCCTGCCCTTCCCGGTGTTCCTTCTCTGCGGAGGGGAAGTTACAGGGGGAATGGAGGTGGGACCCCTCGAGCCACCGGGGACAACAGCGGAAGGGACAGCATGCCACAATCACAGTAGTAGTAGAAGGGAAGTGTTTAAATAGGTTCAAACATAATCTTGTTCCTGGCCACAGCCCAGGCCCAGTTTATCCTTGGAGCTTAGGAGGCCAAGGCAGCGTCTGCAAGGGCTTGTGCTGGGTTTGCTGCCCTAACATCCAGCCGAGCACAGAACCCACTGTGCAAGTGTTCCTTGGATGACAACCCAAGCAGCAGGGTGTGGATGGGCAGAGCCCCAGGCCAGGGGAGCGCTCTGGTGCCGCTGCTGCAGCGATGACCGAGGTGTCTGCTGGGCGCTCCCCGCACCGCCCTTGATGCCGTCTCCCCTGTCCGCAGGTGGCTACAGCTCCGTGAAAGGGGAGCTGCTCCATCGCATCCCATCCCATCCCATCCCATCCCTAGCTGCAGCGCTGGCCCCAGCCAGGCCCTGCTCTCACGCACGGTCCCAACGCTGCTCCCGCAGCGCCCGGCCTCTCCTCTCAGCCCTGCGCCGCACAAAGCGCCTCAGCCCTTGGTGCCTGGGTTCACAGCAGCGCTGGGAAAGGGGGAATTTCAGGGCAAGGGGGAACCTGGGTATTAAGCAATTAATTTGGGGGAGAAGAAACAATTATCACCTGTGTTGCAGGCCAGAGGAGAGCCCTGGCAGGGCAGTGAAGTCTCAGCACGGCTGAGGGCAGCACGAGGTTAGCAGGGGAGCTGCTGCCGGGGGAACAGGAGGGGTTTTTCTGGATTTGCCCTGCAAGAGCGTTTCCTCCTGCACCCCACGGAGGGAAAGCCGCCGTGGGGAGGCGGGGGGTTGGGACGTGCCTTAGCTGGGGGGCCACGAGCTGAGGCCTCCTCTGGCCGCGGTGCAGGAGAGCGGCAGCTCCGAGCGCGGCAGCCAGCGGAGCAGGGCGCGGGTGCAGGGCGCGGGGCTCCTGCAGCAC
>JAVCKT010010171.1:0-18354 GCA_032273925.1 Rhynchotus rufescens | reverse complement strand
CTAGAGGTGTGATATGGAGAGATACATGAAAATGTTTGAAGTGAAGTGATCCTGATGTGATTCTTTGAATTTGTTAATGTATCCAAATAAGTTGTTGATTTCTGAGAATCTGAAGAATGAACTCCAATAGTGTGTTTTATTCCTTTTTATTTATTAATGTTTTATTCCTTTTATTTAATAGAGTTAACATTCCTTGGTGTTATACTGAAATGACCAAAAAAAATTAAAAACAGGTTTATGTGCAAATATGGTAACTGTCTGACTCTGTTCTGATATTCATTGTTACATCTTGTCTGTTTTACTAGCAAAGACTATCCAACAGACAGAAGGAAGTCAAGAGCTTAGCAATAAAACCATCAGAAATACATTCTTTTCCGTGCTCTATTTGCAGATACAACTTGGAAGACTGTAAGAAACAGATGAAAGAGGAGCCTTGAATTTCATTCCAAGCCTTGGCTGTCAGCTTAAGGTACAAGTGTCTGTCTGTAAAATATTGTTAGTTAAAGCGCTTACGAGTTCAAATAGAAAAGAAAACTTGCATAAAAAAATCTCTTTTTTCCTAAGTGCACTCCTGCCTAGCAAAAAATGGATTCTTATGAGATAAGAAGTCTGTTCTTGCAGCCCTGGCTTGATGTTTTTTTAACACGTTGGCTGGAGGCCCTGCACACCAGCCAACCTTCTGTAGATCCCAAAAGGACTTCTCGCAAGGGAAGTCGCTCTCTAAGCAGGCCACAGAAACCCTGCTGAAAACATCTGACATAAGAATTTGGGGTCTGGAGACTTTTGGAGGAAGTCAAAGGAAAGGAGCGAGGTGGGAGAGTGCACAGGTGTTGTCTTCAGAGGTCTGGACTAATTAAACTTAGGCCTTCCAAGAAAAACAGACAGACCTGGGTTATTTCCAACTAATGTCATGCAAAATATTCCTAATGAAAGGCAAAACTGCTCACAATTAAATGTTTTCCACATTTCATTATAACTTTGAAAATAGTCCAACTTTCAGGAAGAGGGGGGAGGAGAACTGCTGAAGTATACCAACTTTTAACTGGAGATTGGCCAGCCTATGGTTTCCCCTCATAAAAATGCAAACATGCACCTCAATAAAATAAAAATAGTTTCGCCATCCCCTCAACTCCAATATTTAACCTGTAAGAAAATGTGGAGAGCATGAAAGCACATCACCAAAAGGCAGCAGGTTAACTCATAAACACACATTACTTTCTCACTGCAGTTGTGAAAAAAACGTATCTTGCAAATAGAGTTACAAGCTCCATTCTGTGGAGTTTGCACCAGTCCATGGTATCACTCTTCCTTTTCCACCTTTTGTCAGTTGTAGAGAAAAAGGTGTTGTACTCTGCATGGTTTGAGGGGCCATCTCTCCCTGCAAGACTGCGAAGACCTTGGTCACAGAAACTGCAGCAGCGCTGGCTTTGTGTGTGGGCAAGCTGCCGGGACGAACAGCAGACTGCCACTTTAATGCATTGATTACTGTACCATGGCATCCGTGTCACCGTATCAGAAATGCTGTGGCCAGGTACCTCTGTGCTGCACCACAGCATGGGGATTTGTGCATGCAAACATCTCTGTATCTAGCGTGATGATTCTCTGAGGGGTAAGGCCCTTCAGAGAAATACCAGCTGAGCCCATTTATTCCAGTGGACCAGATTTGGAAGTCAGGAAGCATGGCTCACGTTTTACCTCAGATTTTATCTGTTTTGTTCACTGGTGTTTTGAAGACTCAGATCTCAGAGTTATTTCAGTTTCACTAGGTGTCGGGGTTACAGATGGTAGCGTTCTCAGAGGCAAGAATGTTACTTTAATTTTACTGAAGGCCTTCTGCTTTGTGCAATACAGAGCTATGCAAAAATAATGAGCCTGTTCTGAGAGAGCCTGCTTGGAGGCAAGAAGCTGCCTGTCTGTGTTAGTGCATCAAGCTAGTGTGTATATTTTTTAGCATGGCTGGTTAGGCCAAGCAGTGCATTAAATTCATGTACTTAGACTGCTATCCTCGGCAAATCTGCTTGAGTGTCTCTTGTAATGCTACACTAGGCCACATAGGCCTGCAGATAGAAGACTTTACCCAGGAAAGTCTCCTCCATCTTTTCTAAGGGGCATGTCTGTCATACAATAATAAAACACCTCCGTATGGTTTGAGTGATTTTGTCGTGGGACCATAACAGCTAACAACACACTTTCCATTCAAGTTCTTAATTTAGAACCACTGAAGATTAAATTGAATCAACCCCTACTTTTCAGTTCAAAGTAGTTTAAGGTGCCTCCTGTTGCTAACCTGGATGTAAACTTTTGTCCTCAATTAGATTATCATTTAATTTGCTTCATTTAAGTAGTACAGGAAAATTAAAAGCAGGTGTTTCCTTTGTCAAGCATCTGTTGTTATACTCTCTTTTCTCTTCTGAGTTACAGTCATAGCACTTTAAATAATGAATCAGGGTTTCCTTTTTTTTTTTTTTTTTCAGAAAAGTGTAATGTATACTAGAGGAGTGGAATGAAGTAGGTTCTCCTATGATTTACTGTCATAATGGATAAAGCTCTCCCATAAACAGGTTTAAGAAAAAAGTCATCACCAGACTTTTATTTTTCATTATTGTATCTTGATGCTATTTGAAATTTCCTGTGGTTACTGACACTAATAAAAAGGTTCCTAGAATAAAGGCACAGAAGCATAGCAATGGTCTGCAATTAAACCTGAACTTTTCTCAGAAAGTTACAGTGCACCCCCAGTTAACTGCACAGAACTGTGAAATGTAAGGAAGCTTGTTGCATCATTTGGCTGAAGGATGATTCGTTTCCTAGTTCAGCCATGATGACAGACTCCTGTTTGGATTCTGTTTACATAGTATGCTAGTCTTTTATGAAGGCTTTATTAATCAAGGAAGGGCTGCAAAAGCAAATCCTTATAATGAATTTGAGGTAGTTGAAAAGAAACAGCCAATATAAATTGCTTCAAAACCATTCAGCGTTTGAAATTTGTTAGGTTTAAAAAGCTTTAAGATATAACGACCAAATCACCACGATTAAAACTTTGTGTATCTTAAGCGTAGAAAAGGTGGATCAGTGCCTATCATATCCTGCAATCTTACAAAGAAGTTATATGTATGCTTGATGTTTATATAAAATCCTTTCATTGTTCTGCATGCATTCAAAACACAAGCATTAAAGACCCCTCTTGGAGGGCACTAGTGGGTACCAATATTGGAAATTGCTTTTAACTGAGTGAGGAAAGAGTCTCTGAAATAGTTCTTTTTTATTATTCCAAATGGAGAGCGAAGATTCAAGTCTAGGAAGTGTTTTCTGAGAATTCTTGCTGGTTGAGGAATTTCTAGCCATGCCAAACATTTGATTAACACTGACTTAGGTTGATTTTCCTCTAGCAATGAGTAAATTTAAAAGAGGTAAGTGGTTGCATTCATTTTAGTAAAGGATGTTCATCAAGAACCTCCCAAAGTTCTATGTGATAGAAATCATCTGAGATTAGATATTTAGAAAACTCTTGGTTAAGCCACAGGAAATCAGATGTGATCACCTCATTATCAGCCAATTTGATCACTGGCTTAGTTTGTTATTCAAGTGAAAATATCCCAACAGATTTACCAAATGCTGCACTCAGTTCCAAAAGGTAATCCACTGATTTCAACTGAAACACAGCAAAACTGGTACCAGAACATGGTCCATAATGCTCAGTTTCACTTCTTTGTGAGAAGATCTGTTGAGTCATATAACTAACACAATTGCATAGGTCTTTAGGGATGGGTAGGAGCAGTTGCAACTGATGAAATTCTACTTGCCTTTCTGACATCACAGTCATGCTGTTAAAATGGTGATTTTCTCGGCCTGCTGTGGTTTGAAACACTAGCTTACATTTCACAGCAGTTGACCTTCATGATGCAAAACAATGAGCAGTGGCACCATGGAAGGGTCCCAGAGTACGATTCTGTTTAAAAGAAAGAAAACAAAATCTGATCCACTGGTAATCTTAGAAGTTATTTAATCTAGCAAGACAGAAGACTGCTTCAGTAGCACTGTTTAAGACATCTATCCCATATGTCAGTCCTCATAGTTTTGAAGTACAAATGAGAATTCGAAAATTGAATCTCCAAAGAGATTTTTTTTCCTTTAAGTGCTTTACCTTAAAAAGAAAAAAAAAAGAGAGAAAAGCTTTATGTATAGGTAAATACTGACTGCAGTTTTGCTATGAGACTTCCACTTTTTCAGACTAGATTTATATCTGCGAATATTTTTAGCAGAGCACATGCATGAATAAGCGCAAGGAAGGCTGTGCAAGCGCCACGTTTCTGTTTGACTTCTTTTTAAAGCACATTCCATGCTCAGGAAAGCTGCTAGGCTGATGAACAAGAAAGGCAAGTCTCTTCTGCGCCCTTATACATATTCTGCTTTATTATGGCAGTTTAGGCATTTTTCCCACCCCACCTCACTAATATTTATCAATCAAAAGAGAGCTGTTCTATAGCTGGTAGTATTTTGGGCCATCTCAGCATTTGTGCTGAGATTACCAGCACGTGGTTAATATTTGGGGCAAGGGGGAATGGATTTGTCTGCCTGATCACCCTCTTTGTGTGTGCACGGGCTGCCACACTGAGAGTCTTGCTCTAAGAAGCTTCCTACATGTGTAATTCAGTCTACTCATGGTAGTGAAACTGTTAAAAACATGCTTAACTGTAATCAGATGTTCAAATTCAAAAGGGTTTAAACATCTGCTTCTCATTAAGCACATGCTTAAGAGCTTTGCTGAATCAGGGACTTAGCTGTTAGGAAATAAACAGAGACCACCAACTTATTTTACATATACTCCTAAAGAGTGTTCAGATAGGTAGTAATGACTTTCAGTCAGTACTGACTGGAGTTGGCTTTGAACTGCTGACCTGAAGGTGAAAGGCTTGTATCCTATTACCAGTCCCTGGGGCAAAACAGTCTTACTTGTTTTCAAATATTAATGAATTAAATCAAGTCAAAATGTAGCCCCATTGATTGCCTTTTCCCAGTAGTTTTCCTGCATCGGCCTCAGTAACTGATGCTGCTGTAGAAAATCTTCTGGAATCAGTGCTGTCTGGTTTAAATCACTTGCATTGTAAGCAGAGACTTAAGGGCTGAAACAGTTGCTTACTTTCTAAAGATAGGTAGAAATGGACCTTTCCACAAATGTTGATAGTACCTGTTCGTCATGGAAAACATACTTCTGTAGGGGTGTAATGAATTATTTAGATATCTGTTCTCCTTGTGATATGCAGACATAACTCTCGTTGACACTAATAGAAGATTCATATGCATGCCAGGAGCAGAGAAAATCCCTGGAGAGTATTTAGACAATATTCCTTGAAGGGCTGGGCGAAGGAGAGGAGGTGTGGAGGAAAATCAGTGATGCAAACAATAATTTGTCATTTTTCTACAGAGGTTATGTGTATTTCTATTTTTAAAATATAGTGGAGACCATTAGTACTTAAAATTTCATTTGCATTTCTAAAGGTAGAGCTTACCTGTGGGCCACACACAGACCTCCATTTGTTAAATGGAGGCAATTTTGTGCCTCCATTAGGCACATTAACACCAAGCAAAGCAGATACTCCTGGCAAGTGCTCTTTTTAAAATTTTATTTTAACCTTGGCTATGTGGCTTTTGAGGACCTCTGTTTCTTAGGAGGCTTATGGAAATCTGAAATCTGGGGTTACTTCTTTCTACATGATACTGGATGAACATTCAGTTTGCTGAGCCAGGTGAGAATGGCATAGGTCAGATGTCAGGAAGGCCTTTTCTTAGTAGGGTTTGTTCAGTTCTTGGGCAACCTATGTATAGATGTAATGGGCTAATGGACTGGGGATCTCAGGAACTTAGGCCATGGCATGTATGAGATCTCGGTGCTATGGAAAGACTTGCAGACAACTTGGTTTTTGCCTTAGTTTCAAGCCATCCGAGAGAGCCTTCGCTCTAACAGGGCTCTATCAAAGGCAAAACAGTCTGCTTTGGTAGAATTGGCCTCCAGAAATCATGACAAAATAATATAATGGGCCTCCATTCCCTGCTTCTCCTCATCAGAGCTGTCCTGCCTTTGCAGCTCAGGCAGGAGGCTCTCCAACTGGATCAGACGTGGATCCAAAAATCCTCAAATTCAGCTTTTCCACTGTGCTGTGTTCCTCAAACTGGTTATTTGGCAGCAGGGCAGAGCTGCTGTCTAAACAGGGCTCCCTGGGGCTTCTGTTTGTTTATTTTACTTGCTTTTCCCTTGTTTGTGTGTTCTGCTGTGGTCTGAGTAGGGCCCAAGGAGGGGGTGGTGCAAGGCAATATCTTAACTGAGGCTTGTGGCATCCATGCTATTGCATTTTGTTTTTATAAGAATTGAAGTCCCTAGTCCCTCTGTACAATCCCAGTGCTTAGAGTATCCAAACTCTTCCTGTAAGTTGTTTTCAGGCAGAGTTATAGTTTATAGGGGAAATTAAGATGCCATTGGTAAATGCTTCTGGCAAACGGCAGCAAGTAATCCACAACGTTGAGAAGGTTGTGGTGACCTTCCCCCTGTGCACACCTGGCAGGAGGCAGCACTAAAGGAACTATCAGTCTGAGCCTCTTTGGGGTTTCCTGGCCCTGAAAGGAGTCTGGCCTTTGCTAATCGTAAGTGTTGTAACATGAGGCAGCACACGACCACTGGACCGAGAAGCACTCAAGTGGCTAGTATCTCCTTACTGTAAACACTTCTCATCAATCCTGGAAAAACTCAAAATAACAATAATGCAAACATGCTGGAAGCAAAACTGATTAGAATTTGACCCTAAATGAATAGAAAATGATTCAAAATAAGATGAAGAAAAATGTGACACTTTTTTTAGGAGAAGAAAAAGCAGACAAACCAAATTCCTAGTGAAACATAAATTAGATTACCCAAAAATGATATCAGTGATTTATAAAAGGACAATTTGAAATTTTATTATCTTGTCAGCGTGTCTGTTGCGGTTGACAAATTACCAAAGTGAGTGCAGAGGATAAGGACCCTCAACTACAAGCATGATGACACGTCTAGGAGTTTTCTAGCCTGAAGAGACTGCACTTCACTCTAGCCGAGCTTATTTTCCAAAAACATTCATAAGGTTGATAAATTCCTCTACCAGCTATTTTTTCATGGTTTATATACTGTTGAAGATATTTAATGCTTTCTCCAATGTTGGATTTTCAGGTTTATGTAAAAGAACATGAAGGAGATGTCAACACTTTAAAAAAGGTCTTTTTAATAAAGACTGAAAAACCTTTTTATGATATGTTAATTTAGCTGTACTGGATCACTAAATTCAGTTCTGGGTTCTGACCTGCATTTAATTTAATTGGCATGTCTTTTCACTGTAATTCAGAGAAAAATGAGCAGAACCTATGTGAGGGAAAAAAGTCACACATCAACAATAGTGAAACTTTTTTGGCTCTTTTTTATGAATAACAAACATTCTCTGATTAAACTGATATTATCGATTTTTTTTTTAATATATTTTAGTGGGAAAAAATTCCCTTCTCTTCTTTACCTCCCTCAAGCCAATTTGTTTTCTTTTGAGAAAGAATGTACTTCTTTTATAGAGCTAAACTTAAATTCACACAGTCCTTTCTGCAAGTAGGTATTTATCCACTTACATTGTTTGCTTCTGGTTATAGTCTTTATGATACATTGCTCTATGAAAAAGAAATTTTGAAATGATTTGGTGTAACTAAACTGAAGACTCAAAATATTGCAACTTGTTATATTGTTATCTATATACTTTGCTGGCACTGATGGCTCCAAAACAGAGGTAAAAGCTGAAAGAGAAATGCTGAGATTTTTAAGTGCCTAACTGGAATAGATTTAACTACACTGGAACATTGATGTCTTTAAAGCTGTATCAGAAGGAGATGCAGCGATGTTAGATAGAGTAGTGCAGTCTGTTGGGCCATTTGTTTTCACTTCATGGATAAAAGACATACATTTAGCTCTCAGTGTAGGTAATAGAAGTCATTTGTAGCCAAAACGTTTTTTTTCTCAAGGCTTATGGTAGACATCCAAATAAGTCAACTGGGGCAGTGTCTACGTTGCAGCACTTGCATGCATAAATATTGATATCCTTTTAGCTTAAGTAACAAACCATTATATTATAAAGATACAAGGAAGAGAGACAGCGCTAAATGTTTACAGACAGTCTTGCTCAAAGATGCCAGAAGGTCACCGCCAATTCCAGTGGTCATAGTGACAGCCCTGGGCCCCTTCCCACTGCCTCGTGGCTGATGGAGCAGCAAGCCTGGAGCTGCCTTCTCCCTCCCCTTCCCATGATGAGACCTCCTTGGGCTTCCATCTCTACTGTGCAGCAGATAAAATCCTATTTTCCTCTTACTTCTGAAAGCATGCTGCTACTCTATAGTGCAGGACTGGGCTATGCAAGTAAATTCCCTCCACCTTGCCATTTGTCTCTGCAAAAAGAAACTTAATTTACATCACTAGATTTGGTCTGAGGGGGCATTTTCTTTTTTTTTTCTTTTTTTCTTTTTTCTTTTTTTTTTTTCCCCCAGAGTGAGGGATTTACTCAAACCTGCTTTCTAGCTTGGGCTTTTCAATGGCTTGGTCTATGTCTCCTTAACAAAGATGCATGCTAGGATTAAAGGATCTTGAGTTAACCTCGCTGGCTTATTTAAAATGCACTCTTTGTAAAGTACACATCAAAAGTGTCATGAACTCTCTTTCACTCTGGGTGGTAAAGGAGGGTGGAGAAATGTTATAAACAAAGTAATACGGGGTAAATTGTAATCTAAGAGGCAAATTTTTTTCCTATACAAGGCAGCTGAACCAAAAATACACTCCCTAGCTGCAAAACCATACTGAAGAGGCTAATACTTTATTATTATCATTGCTTTACTGTTATGCTGCTTCAAAGCAGTATTTCATTACCTTCTGGGAGAAAAGGTTAGGCAGAAATAATACTTTATATGGAACTGAGGCTTGTCAAGCACCTCTGCTTGCTTCTGCAACAAGTTGCAGGTGGCTCGCAGGTTTGCTGTATTTAACACTGCCCAGCTTCTGTAGTTTGGCTTTATGGGCTAGAGAATCACCAACTTCTATTTGCCTTCTGGCAGTTCCCAAGACACTCCCTTAAATACCAGGCTCTGGTTTTGTTTCCCTACGCTTGTCAAATAATAGATTTGGAACAAATTGTGTAGTGGCGCAAATGCAATGCATAATTAGCTACCTTGCAAACCAAAGACAGTGATAATTATGTTTTTATTTTAAATCATACAGTGGAGATGGCTATCTTTCTTACAGTTCTAGTGTTTCTATGACCATAATAACACCCTAGGCATCTAGTTCAGAAATGTGGTTTAAGTTTTTTTTTTCCAAAGAAAATTTTAGCTTTAGAAGAATAAGGCAGTTAAAACCTTACTTTACACATTGGCATTTGCAGTGCAACAGGACGCTGAGCAACAGTGGCACATATTTGAAAATTATATGCATTTTTTAAAGTAATGCCTAGATAAGATGTGGGAGGTTTAAAAGTAAGGATTGAGGAGTTAGTCTTATAACAATATCAGAATTTGTATTTAAATGTCCTGCATTGTTCATGCACTAGAAAGTACTTCTTGCCTCGATTTCAAACTGCAGTGTTTGCATATTGCACACTCAGCAATATTTTAAGGAAAGAGTACAGACAATATGGCAAGTGCAGCTGTGAGAGAAAAGGATATGAGCTGTCAGTTGTCCCAGCTAGTCCTTATGGCAAAGATGTCAAGCTGTACTGCTTCTCGCCCTTTACACATGTCACACTATCTACTGTTGCTGTTTGTTTGCTGCAGTCTTGGTCAGAGCTTTGGGACCTTCATCCCACCTGCTCCTTTAGATGTGCTGCTGCATCTGTGGCCGTGTAATTTGTTCCTGCCTGTTATGAACAGCCCTCCAGTCACCAGCACAGCTTATTGGCCAAGAAGTCACCAGTGAGAGCAGATGGGATCGAACTTGTGTGGTTTTGTATTTGATAAGAGTGCTGAAATACACTTTCTGCAGCCTGGTACTAACCTTGCTCTTCTTAGGCAAACAAGTGTGAAACAAGTTCTGTTAGGAGAGATTTATCAGAAAACAAAATAAACTTTATTCCCCACCAAGTGACTGAAAGAATCCTCCCAATTGCTGAGAAAGAAGCGATGAGGAGTGCAGATGCCCCTCTGTTGGAAGGCCAGGAGGGGAATGAGCATGTGGGTAGGGGGAGCCATAGCCCCAAGTTTGGTACATCCTACACACCAGTAGTGGTGTGGTTTGGTACATCCTTCACAGGTTAGCACAGAGTAGTGAAGAGTGTAAAGTACAACTGAAAGCAAGAATATTTTGGAATGTCAATGGTAAATTTCCTCACATGAAAGTTGAGTTTTAGAAGAAGTCTGATAAGAATTATTGTAAGATTCCCATAAGGTCACCACTTCTATTGAGAATTGAAGTTTTGATGTGGAGAGGCTGATGGTTTTCTGCAGTGACACTCTTTCCTTTGAGACATACATATTCTATATTTTTTCCACCAGCCTTACCTGATAAAGGCCTGAATCTTTTCTGTTTTCTAGAAATACTTTTTCTGTTTATAACCCCACCTTTGTAGGCATGTTACACAACCCCACGTAACTCTTTGTAACTCTGTAAGGTCACATTTTAATAAGTGAATGCAATCCTTTGCCATCTGTAGATGATGAACACCTGCATTAAGAGAGCCTTGAATTCTTTCAAAATATTCTTGAATAGACTTGTGAATAAAAGTATCCCCTGCATTTCGAGACATGTGAAAACAATAGTCCCACAGAGTCAGAGGCAGTGTGTTATGAAATTTAAACGTGTTTTGCTTATATGAGTCTTAGGATAAATCCTTTCTTTCTTTCAGCTGTGAAATCCCTCTTTCAAGCTTTCAAATAACCCATCTGAAAGAAATCATTCCAGCAGAGCCATTACAATTAATTCTATTATGTAAACCTGTAGTTTCAGATTTTCATTAAACTGACAAATGGTTCCTCAGAGTCATTTTCTAAATTACCAAATACATCTTCATTGTTTTAAAAGGCCTGTTATCACACACAATGCTGTAACATAGGACTATATTAGCGGGGTGAAATTTAGTCCTTAACCAGGATTTTTAAGGAACTATGTTAGATGCCAAGCCTATCTGTAGGTATGTAATTAGAGAACCTGCTTCCAGAATTACTGAGCATCCAGTGGAGATGATTAGTGCATAATATTTCTTGAAAAAAAAATCTTTTTAAATGTCCTACCAAAATAACAGTATTTTGGGGAGAAAAAAAAAAAAAAAAAAAAAAAAAAAATAAAAGAAAATAAAATGAAGCACAAATTGCCAGGCAATATTAATGACATTAGGAGGGAGTTTCTCTGCCAGTTTTTTCTGGCTGTGTTGCGCACATCTTCACCCTCCAGTGAAGTTCTTCATTCTTCTGGGTGAGCGCTACAGGAAACTCATTACGGCTCTTGGAGGAACTTTCCAGAAATGGTAGCAATGCCTTTATCCTAGCAGGCATGGGGATTTAGCTGAATGATCTCCTAAAGAAATCAATAATCAGATCATTTCAAAAGAACCATTCACCAAGACCTTGGATAAAATGACAGATTACTTACAACATTGGTTTAAGCATTTATGCTTATAATTAAGAATAACAGACAAAGAGTATTAAGTAAAGGAGAGTAAACATCCAGCCAGTCATTAAAAGAATGGAATTTTTCTAATCCTCTTACAAAGATGCTGTTTTGGGTCAAAGTCTCTCTCTGCATAAAGCAGTCACACCACATTTTTTAAGTCAATGAAGAGCTAAGAGCCATAGTCCAGACCCTCAAAAATACTTTAAACAGACAACTCCCACTGAGAGACAAGCATCTAAATAAATATGTGGACTTGGACCCGAGAGATGAATAAAGAGGGTTTAATGCTCACTGCTTTGCATAGTGAATAATTATGTAGCCAAACTATTTTGATATACCAGAATTTTACCAATGCTGTATAGTCTGGGAATTTCCATATTCTGTATCACACATGTTTAATCTCAGGGTTAAGAAACTCTGAAAAGTGCTTTTTATTAGTTTAAACTGACAGATTTTATTTCATACAGAGCCACATTTATAGACAACATCTGGTCTTGATGTTTATTCGCCTTTGTGTTCACCAATAATTGTTTGTTCCTGGAAAAGAGGGCCTGTGATTATTTATATCTGCCTCACAAGTAAATGTTTGAATCTGCAAAATAGGGTTCAACTAATGTTTTTATTCCTTAGGTACCTATGAATCCCAGGCAAGCCTCATGGTCTGCTTGTGCCATTCCAACCATTAGTAAGTATTCTTAATTGCATTTGTCTTCCTTTGAGAAGAGTTTTCTTGAGCCCTTTTGACCCCTAATGGAACCTGTGAGCCAGTAAGGTCCAGTAGATGCTCCTTCAATACTAAGCTCAAATCTTATCCAATTAGGCCCTTTCTAAGACATTGTTTAATGAATTGTAAGGACCCTGAATTTTACTTCTAGCCTATCAATCCCAATAAAAGCTTCCTAAGCCACATAATTAACTTGGCAACTTTTTCCACCCATGCCTTCCTGTCACTTTGTTAGAAGACTCCTCTGTCTGAAATGTCTTTATCAACATGCTTAACCTTCAGATGTGGAGTAGTCTCTTCTTCTATAAGGCCTGTTAACTATGCAGTATAATAAAGCAACCGAGTAGGTGACACGGATCTTAACCTGTTTTGGAGGGTGCAAATGTAGCCTGTAAAAACAGTAAGGTCCAAATATCCATATTTCTAAGCTATTACTAGATGGTGGAAACACATGCTCTTCTGAGAATGTTTCCGGATAAGGCTCCTAAGTATTTGTTTGCTAGTGGTGGCATAGGTCTATATTGTCTATAGGTAATTAATCAGACTTATTCTTACTTCAGAGAAGGTCTCAGAAGCCTGAAGGGGACAAGACTAACATTTTCAAAACTCTTCTTTCATTATACCCCTGTTTTAGGTACAGCTTTAGCCCCTGGTGTTCAGAGGTGGTGTGGATCTGCAGCCTAAGGTTCACCAACTCTGTTTAGATACAGACATTTAAAAATGGAATTAACCAAAACTAGAGAGCAGTTTTCAGATTCTGAATGTGGATTGCTCAGGATCATCTCCACTACAAAGAATGATTCAAAAGACAGATATTCTCGGACACATACACAGCCATGAAGGCATGGATAAGAAAGTTGTGTATACGTGGTATGGGATTTTGCTCTCTAGTAAAATAAATGGCAAACCCTACCTAGATCCCAATCAGAGAAAAGGAATTGAGAAAGTCCATGGATACAAAAAAAACCCCTCTTCATCTTTTCTTCTTTTCTGTAGAATTAATACCTTATGCTGTGTTAATGAGTAAACAAGTAAACAAGAGGCTGACCCATGTAGTATGAGGAATAGGAGAGAAAAGAGCAAGTCATTTCTTTCCAAGTTTACATACCACAACCCCTTAAGACTCCTGTGGGCTAAATCCTGCCTTGTGGCATATTACATCTCCAGGAAAACAGAAAGGAAAGGAATCTCATCTGAATACAGCTAGTTCATGTCACAGAGTGCTGTAGGTTTAATGCCACATTGCTCAGACAGAGACTAAGTTATGTCCTAGTTAAGTACATAGTTTTGCTGTGTATTTGACTGCCTGTTGTGCTGAACTCTATGCCCATAATGTGTTAACACCTTTTGTACTGTCTACCTATCTCCTGAATTAGCTTTTGTGTTAAAGTAGGAGCTATTCCTAGTTGTTATTTTATTTTGACCTCTTTCTTTTATTCAGATAGTAGCTAATCTAATAATGACTTAGGTGATAATTTAAGATGAAGCTGGTGATGCTGAGCTTTTTGCTCCATCTCCATTTGTAGGTTCTGTAGACCAAGTTACAGTGCATTATCAATTATACTGTGTGAAAAAACATCAGATTTGGATAGCAGATATATAGGAAATAGTACTGTAGTTCAGCATCCCTTGAACCCTCTGTAATTATTTCTATGAACAGATGATTGGTGTTTAATATAATCATTATAATATAATCAATATAATATAATCATCATAATATAATCTACAGGGAGAAATTGTAGTATAGAAAGAAAACCACAACCTTTGGGGGGAAATAACATCCTCATGAAATAATAACTTTAATATCATTACAATCATTTAGATAGCAGTGGATGGCAGCGAGAAGCAAGGTGCAACTGTGCATGCAATCTGACAATGACACATATCTACTAACTGCACATAAATGAAGTTTTAAAACACTTTCTGTAATTATTGTGCAGAACTATTTCCAGTGACCTTCACGTTCCTTGTCAAGGTGGTTCTGCCACTGTTCAAACAAGAGAAGACACAAGTATTAATGTGGAGAATGATCAAACTAATTGCTCAGAACTCTTAGAAATATTGACAGATAAATTCATGTTTAGCAAATGCACAGCATCATTAGGTACCTTCATTTTCTTATTTCATGAATGTAAGTCTCAGATTTCTGAAGGACAGTTTTTAAATTTCAGTCCTTGGAGATGCCGATAATTTTTTTTTTGATTTATTTTTAAAGGTCTGTAATTCCCACATTAAAATGTTCTATTCAGAGTAGAAAAAAGAAAAAAAATGTCCAAAAGTCTCTGAACTGCCTGAATTAAGCTTTTTTGCTGAATCTTGAGTAATGCTGCTCTGTGAAAGGATCTGGAGTCTTAAGGGATTACTAGAGTGGTTTGAGATTCATCAGAAAGGTTCCTAGAGCTCAAAGCATAGTTTAAACTGCATGAGCATTTAAACGTGATGTTGGCTAATTATACTGACTGTTGGATATTCTAAAAACCACAGAGCACACTCTTTCTTATCACTTAATCTTGCCAGGCAGAGGGATAAAATTTTTACTTTGGTAATCTGGATGTCTAAACTCAGCCATTGATTGGAAATAGAAATTTTACCATGCACTGGAATTAAAACCATAAGGTTATAGAAGCTAGGTTTCTCCAAAACAAGTAGACCTGACAAAAAGATATGAAGTAAAAGACTAGGTTGGAAATAGATGCTACTCCTTAGTTTTGTTGATCTTTTCCCTGTCTTTTTCTAATGCAAACAACAAGGACTGTTCAGATCATGCATGTATAATACATGCTAACTTTATAGTCCTGTATAGTCCTGTATAGTCCTGTATAGTACAGGACTATAGTACAGTGCAGTACTGTGGGAATATTTTTGTGCAATTGTCATCATTGCCTACACAGATCAAAACAACTATTTCTTTTAGTTTTCAAGTAACAAGTCCAATGTGTATATGTATATAACACACTAGTCCTCCATCTAAACTCAGCATGTGCATTTGGTTGCCATGTGTTAGAAATGCTGCTTTGTGACTAGAATCTCATATAGAACATTATCTAAGTTTCTGAGAAGATTACTCACCAAGTCTTGGATACTTTTAAATTCAAATTCACGTAAGATTTGTTTTTTCTTTTTTCCTAATGTTTTCAGATATTCTTACCAGTAAATAAATAGACTCTTACCCGCTTTTTATATTGGATCTTGATTTGGTCCCTGGTTTCAGAGAGAAACTTCTAGGCCAATACCCAAAATACTAACACTGTTCATGCAATAGAAGGCATGATTTCACGCCTGGAGAGTCTGGTCTTATAATCTGAAAAACAACTTATCCAGACCCACTATGATGCCAAGGCCATCAAAATAATTCCTAGAGGTACAGATATTTGCACTATACATACTGATAAAATGAAAACATTGCTCTGGATTGGGGTATTTACCTTTTGTTCAGCTAAGTGCAAAACAGAATTGAAAGAAATAGGAATTATGTCAGTACAAATCCCTCTCCCCACAGAAAAACTTACACCTACGCATTGCCTAGCGAGCGTCAAGTAGGCCTCTGTTCCAGTGTTACAGCTTTGTTCACCCATGGGTTGTTTATCACATTTTTCAGCTTGTTTCCCTTTATAGCGTTTCTTGCTGAAAGGCCATCATTATGGGCCTGACCTGACTACTGGACTTATGAAGAAGAAAAAACTTACGCTGATGGAGAATAGATAATGACAAAGAGTTTATTCTCCTTTCCAGACCATCAGCTGAGAGGGACCTGCTATCAGCAGTAACTGAGCCTTGAATTGCACGTTTTCAGTGCTGCAGGCGGGAGATGGTCTTGAGTTACAAAGCTAAGTCTCACATCAATTAAAGTCTGTGTGTACAGCAGCTGCATTCAGAAAGGTGGAGGAGATTTAATCTTCACCTTTCACCTTGGGTCAAAATACAAGGTTACCACGACAGACTGTTATTAAAAATGGATTGTTTCTGCCAACTTAATGGTAGAAGTTTGCAGTTATTACTAAAGCACTTTATTACTTGTTCCCTTTGTTAAGGAAGCTTGTAGTTAAATAGCAAGGAAGTTATAAAACAGTTGAAAGGAACAAATAAATATTTATGCTAGACTTTAATAAGTTGTACCAGTTCTTCTCAACAAACATTAGAGAATTATTCTTTGCTACATTTTCTTAATGAGTAGTTGAATTATATTGGTTAAGTGTAAAGAGAGATTTCCAGGACTGAACAATAAATGTGTACCTAGCATGAATAGAAATGCATAGAATGTAAGGAAGACTTTTATTAATAAGAATATTATGAAACAAATCTTAGTTAAGGCTGTAACTTCTTGACTACAGCTCAGAAATCATGTGCCCAAATTCTGTGAGTATCTTTCCAATGTTTTTCAGAGGAAGCTGATTAAAGCCAAAAGGAGAACAAATTATTGATCTTTGTTCCTGAGTCACACTAAAGATAAACAAGGTGTGATTGATCATATGGGTATCTCATTGCCTTTTAAATTTGGTTTTTGCTTTAAGTTTGAGGCCAAACCTCTTTGCATTTGAAATACCAAATAACCACAACCATACACTTTGTGTCTCTCTCCGTCTAAAAGAAGAAATTCTCCCAAAGAGATAGATATTTTATGTGTTTTTATACAGCCTATTTTCCAAAGTTTTATGGAGAAATACTTAGCTGCAAGACTATATATGCCCTTTAAAAATGGGGTCAAAAATCTGAGCTTCAAATATGTAAAAGTCTGCCATTGCTAAAGTCAATGGGATCTTTGTCATTGGCTTGGAAGGCTGTGAATGAACTTCCCGTGAACAAGGGAAACTCTCACTGTCATTAATTTACAGAAATTTTGTCGTTCCAGTTTTACATCATTAACCTCAGGTAAAGTAAAGCTGTCATAACAGAAGAGAAAAAGCAAGCTGTGCTGTTAGCAATTCTTTAAGGATAATGTTTGGAAAGACAACTCAGGCAAGCAAGCCGAATTTAGGGAAGGAGATTTCATCTTCTAACAGAGAAGGCAAATACACAATTTGCTGTATCTGTGCTGGGTTCAGTGGCACTCATCCTGGGAGTGTCGCCCTTTTGGTAAACTGATTCAGAATATGCATTGGTCCTCTGTACAGAGAGTGTATATTTTTTCACATGTGTGTATTGTTTGAGTTATAACTGAATATGATTGTTTAATGTATTCCAGATATATTAAGCAATAGCTGAAGAAGTATGTGGAGCTTATTCTAGTTTTTATTCTAAAACACATGATTTTTTATTTATAGCATGGAAACTGTACAGTCATCATGTTAATTACACTTTGACATTTAACTTTTCATATTCAAAAACAATACTATTAAAATGGCAGCAGCGTTTTTAATTAATTTTCTATTTAATCACTTAGTGTTTAAATTAGTCTATTTAGTGTTTGAGTGGTATCATGTGAAACCGATTATCACTTAGCCATTAAAATAGGTTCTGTAGAATAGCTGCAGGACTGGAGTATGTCATGGGTAGCCTGGATGTGGGGCAGCATGTGATGACTTTTACTCAAATAGGCAGAGGTCTTGCATTAAAACAAGACGCTAAAAACATGAGCTGAGTGTAACAGTCAAAGTGTCTTCCTGAGTCTGCTGAAAGCCTTAAATAGTTCCTTCAAGAGGGGTGAAATAGTTTCCTTTCCATTCCATTCAGTGGAAGAAATTCTTTATAAAAACCCTGGCAAAAGATTTTGTCTGCAAGAGGGGTCATACAATTCAGTATCTGAGGAGTCCAAAGGTAAATATGAGTGCATGTTTACAGACAGTACTGCATCTTTGAGAGAAAGGAGGCTGCGCTGAGGAGAAAAGATGAACTATACTACTAGTCTTATTCCTTTCAAAATACAGGATGCTCAAGTTGTAATGAGAAATCGTGTGGAAGAAGGGTTTATCTGGGCACTTCTGAATCAAATATTCAGGTAAAGATATGTGAGATACAAAGATTGGCTTTAGCCTGTGTT
>JAVCKT010010169.1:13752-25685 GCA_032273925.1 Rhynchotus rufescens | reverse complement strand
GATCTCTAAAGGTCCCTTCTACCTTTAATCATTCTGTGATTCTAGGTATCTCCTATGCATTTACACTTGAATGCATTCAGGTACCTGAAACATGCTAGATTTAATTTTCTGTGCATAAAACCTACAACTTTTCAACAGCAAAGCTCTCCAACTTGTCCTACGTGAAGCATAAGTCATGTTCTCACTTTTCTGAAACAAAATCCATGTAAACTAATGGGAAGGTACACCTGCTGTAAGTCTGTAGGTGGGCAGCTTGAAGCATCTTTCAGCTGCTCATGCATTCATAATGAAGTGCTTATCTAGCAAATAACAACAAATAAATAATTGCTGTTTGTGACTACAAAGCACAAGCTGTAAACAGCACCCTGCTTTCTTGCAGTACATGTTAGTACTTACTGTGTGGCTGGGGATTTTGTATGCTATTCATAGGTGGAAATAAAACCACAACCAACCTTAATAAGTAAGATTTGTTGCTAGGGTAGAAGGCTTTCACAGGATTATATGTAAAAATGAAATACAAAATAGATGCCTAAACTACTTGACAGAATCCTTTCCTGACAAGGTTGAGATTTATTTTTTTGCTGTTGCTTAGGTTCAGCAGATTCAGTCTAAGTACAGCTCATCAGCTTTATATTTCATCTGTCACTGGCTAAGCATATGTTATGATCCACCAGGCACCTCAGAGTCACTTTACCAACCCCTTTATAAATCAGGTCTGTAACAGGATTTCCACTGGAGATGCAAATCCTGTCCTTGCAACTTCATGTTAATATGAGGGCCATCTGACAGTCCTGCACTGGGTCAGGGCAGAGGATTCAGCTCTTTGCTCCATATGTAGATACTTGCACATGCAAGTCCCAGAACTATAAGACCGAGAGAAAAATAAGCAATTTGCTCTTTCTCAAACAGGAAAGTAGTTTACTTTAGAAGGCATCTTTTATTTGAGCTACAGAAATTCTCTGAGTTTGGTTCTGCAGGGATGGACACACATGCGCCAGCACAGTCTCTGAGCTGCTCTGTACTCCACCTGCCCCAGGCATAGGAATACTGGCACAGTGGCAACTCTGCTAGAGGCACAGGGATGCTGGCATGATGGTGGCTCTGTCGGACACACGGGGATGCTGGCACAACTGTAGCTGGAGCCAACATCCTGCCCCCAGCACAGCAGGGAAGGCCGGGAGACGAGTGCGACAATTCTCCAGCTCTGCACTGCCTCACTTCTTACAAAGTGATGCAGTTTTAATAGAATTTATGGATCCCGATTCCTAAACATAATATAAGCCATAGATAAGAACTTACTGAGAGAAGAGAGATGTGTCAGACTTTTTAGACAGTGGAGGGGTGTCTAGATTCATGCAAGTAAAAGCTTTGGACAAGACGACAACAGGATCTTGCATGAAGCATGATCTGAGTATAGCCTGGGAATTTGGGCAAGCCAGACCAAAGTAAAGCCATCTTTTGAACCATGAAAAGGGATACAGAGAGGTACAGAACTGATGCTTAAATGTTTGCCACTGACAAGAATCCTCCATCTGCCTGTTCTTCTAGTTTCATTCATGCCCAATTCAAGGATTTAAGAGCAACCATAGCTTAACACACTCATTGTCTCCAGGATGGGCCATTTAAAATAACTGAGAGCAGGGCATTCTTTTGCACACACTGTTTTAAATCAGTTTTGTTTTACAGTGTTTCCAAAAATGTGTTCCGCTGTTCAATATTTCAGAGGATTTCTATGTGTTTATGAGTTAAGTAAAAAATACCTGGGAAGAACGCAGAATAGCTTACTTTTTCTTTCCTAAAACTTGAGCCTGGGTAAGTTTCTAGTAGAGGTTTAAACAAACTAAAAAGCATATTTTTTAAAAGACCTGTAGTTGAACTTAGTCCAGCTACTGCTAGCAAAACAGTTACAAGGTCACATACAAATTATTGGCACATTTTATTATGCTCATTAATTTTTCTTTAATTTGGAAGATGCCTTCCACATAAGCAGAATAAATACTTTGGGAAATACATGACAAATATATGCTATAAGCCACTCATTAAAGTAAATAAATAGCAATTTCACTTATACTGTATGCTTAAAAGAAAATAAACTGAGTGACATGTAGAAGGATAAAATATAAAGTCATGAGTATTGGCTGTCACTACAATGTGGCTTTTTCTCTGATGCTGGTAAGTAGTCCTAATGTTGCTGAGTATAATACTATAGCAACTATTCATATCATCATACCAATAAACACTGAGCAAACTTGGTCCTTAAATGCACTTCTCAAAGACATGAAGCGTAGTAGAATGATAGCACATGATCAAGCAGATATTTAGTATGGCTCTGGATGCAAGAAGTCTTTGATCTATAAATCAAAGCACAGTGATAATGAGTGCACTGGCTGCACTGTACCATAGTACAGCAGGTACATTTTGCTCCCTTGAAAGTTGAAGCCATTTAAATAAAACTTCAGCAATATTACTGATTAAGAATTTGTCATCTTATAGTCTCAACCTTTAATATTTTGTTATATTAATTCTAGAACATCACCAATCCTATTGAGTAGAATAATTGATTTCATTATTACTAAGTTTTTCCAATGGTAGCACTAAGAACTAGTTTGATCTGCAACACCAAATAAACTGGTGTAACATTCCTGACTTTAATCTATGACTGATCTCATGCGTACTTTGTGTTCCACATCTTCCCTTACCCTACATAACCAAATACTGCTAGGCTAATTCACCAGTTAGCCAATTCCTCAATATTGGATAAAAACTTAAAATTAAACTGTGATGGCCTTGACTGCTCCACAAGCAAAATAACCCACAGAAATCTAGCTCTCCAGCTGTGCCCAAGCTGAAAAGATATAATAACAAAAATGACTTTTACTAAAAAGGTGGAAGACAGAGATTAAATTTGATCCGCAGTAATCCTGGGAGGAAGGATTTTTGAAGTGGTCATTGGTATGCATTTTCTTAATCTCCAGCAACTCACCAGAAATCAACCTATTATAATAGGAGGTTATATCCATTTCTCTAAAACAGAGCTGGAGGTCATATCTGCTTTGGAAGTCTAGACAGTAATACCTCTTCAGTCCTCCAGAGGAAAAAACATGCAACTTACCATGGGATTTTTTATCTTGATGTGTGGAAGGCATGGAATAGGAAAATTTCTGGTGAGTTTAAACCAAAGTTATCATGTCCACAGAAGACAAATTTGCAGAGTCTGCATATTGAAGCTGATTGGTACTCTGTCTGTAGATGTTCTTGTGAGCAGTTGTATCAGGATAAGATGCAATCAGGGAAATTTCTTTTAAGTATAAGGAAACAAAACCATAGCAAGAGTAGTTAAGCAGTGAAACGGGTTGCTCAGAGTGACTTGGGACAGCAGCATAGGGTCTTGAATCTGGTTGAGTTTTACATATCTGTTTTAAGCAGTAGATTACACTAGATGATCTCTAGTGGTCCATTCCAATTCACATTATTCTATACAGTCCTATGAACACTTGGAATAAGGGAATTTTATTCGCTTCATCAACATTAGAAGGCACGTATCAATTTTTAAGTTCAGAATGATTGTTCTGATTGACTAAAAAGTCGCAGGGTGTTCACAACTGTGATTCTAAAGGCAGCAGTACCTGAAGAGTGAATCTCAGCATCTTTAACATAAGAAGACCATATGAGACACTTTGCACATAAAGTTCTGTGAACCTAGCTTGCTTTTTTCAACTATGTACTGATGAAGACCATTTCTGTAAGAAGGATATATAGTAACAGGTGAAGATTTGTTAAATTTAGCACTGTACTCCAGCTTTCAAAAGATTTCAAAAGAAGACTTCTGCCTCCTGGATTTGAAAACTATATTAAACTCAGTGAGATCAATAAATAAATAAATAAATTAAATAAATAAATAAATGCTAGCGAATAGATAACAAGTTCCAGCCATTTTCACTGTCCTTATTGAAACTGCAGTCACACTGAAATGGTAGTAAAATATTTTAGAGAGATACACAAAATCTTATTTACAAATAGTTTTATTTTGAATGATATTTCACTAACAATTAGCTCAAGAAGTCTTCAAAATCACTATTTTATTTTTATTTCTATTGCCATAAGACTTAGAAACACGAGTGAGGACTATGTTGTGCAGAGTACTTCATATCTTTCAGGGGATAATACAATCCCTGCTCTTAAGATAAGGAAATATATCTATCCAAGAATAGATATATTCCCAGGAATGTCTAGCAACACTTTGCTTCAATGAAGAAAAATTACATATATACTTCAAGCAGTTAAGAAAGGAGATACTTACTAAAAAAAAAAAAAACTATAAAAAATTTATTCAATTTATTTCAAAAATTGGAAAAGTTAATATATATTTTCCTGTCTTTAAATGCATTAGTATTAAAATGTTTTAAATTAAGGTGCATTTTAGTGGATGGATATTTGAACCACAAATATGAGCCAACATTACTGTGAGGTGAATTCCTGTGTAGTCAACTCCTCAGTTCTTTGCTTTCTAGTCAGATCTCTAATGATCTAGCCAGTGCAACTGTAAATTATAGATAGAATTAAATATGCTATATATTATAAAAGAGATACTTCATTGTTTGAGGTGACTGCTGCAAACAAATTTTAGCTTTGTAAAACTCACTTTGAAAATGATTCACTGATCTCATTTTAAAAGTTGCATGAAAAATATCTGCTTATCATCTGGATAGTGTAGTTTTAATAGCATACTCAAGTGTGGCACATCCAATATTCAAGTCCAATAAAATGAAGAGAGTGTGGAAAAAATACAGAGGAAAATACTACAGGAAGAGAGCTTAACACTTTAACTCCCCATTTTGCACACAGAATCCTACAATGAAACCACCAACCCATTAAATTATATGAACCAAAGGATTGCAAAAGCTTCATGCAACTTGCCCACTGAAGGGATCTGAATAAATTAATTGCACAAGCATCTCAAGTTAGGCCGGAAACTCTAGATTCAGAAAGTGAGAACATCTCCTGTAGCTGGAAGGTGAATTAAATTGACAGAAGAATAGAAAAGCAATATGAACAATATCTTGAGCTGTCATTTCTGATTTAGTACCAAATGTAATTATGATGGTACATTAAAAGAATAATATCCATGCTCAAAGTCCTTGAGCAATCATATATTCTGTAAAACTGGTTGGTGAATTTTTAAAGCTATCTCTGAACCCCTTTTAAAAACTGTATGAATCCATCCTTTTCTATTACAGCAATACATAAATTTTATCAAATTGTTACAGATAATTGAGAGATATACTCAATGCAGAGTACAACAGAACAGACTATTCCTTTATTCAGTGTAACACAGGGAAATTACTTCAATTTTTGACATCACCGAAAATCATTAGTATTTCCCTAAGATCAATGAAATTGTCAGAATTGGTTAAAGAAAGACAAATTTCTCTGATGGAGCACTAGATCCAAGAAGAGATTCCTAAGCCATTGGATTTCTGGCTGACAAAATGTATTGATTAGTTGTATAGTCTGGTAGTTACAGTGAAGGTGAGCATTTTTACTAGACCAGCTTACCAAGAGTTTATACTAGCTTATTTATGAGCGAAGCTCTGGTAAAATTGAATAATGATTGACCAAACTGAAGAAACTAATGATTCTGCCTTTAAAGGAGTATATAAATATTGCAAGCTCACTTAGTCAGCTTGTTGTTTGGAAATAACCAAGACGTATGCAACTAGAAGCTGATTGCTAGACTGTATTCTTTTTTTCTCCTAATTCAATAATGACTGACTTTTTTGTTTACTGGAAAGGTCAGAAAGCAGACAGGAAGGGATAACTGTGAAGCTGAACCATCAGTCATTTAAGATAAAAGGTGTTGCTAAATAGACGAAAAGAATATGTAATATTTGGTGAGGCTAAAGACTGTAACTTCTGGTGATATTCCAGCACAATCTCTTTCCAATGTGCTCATGTTAACCAGCCTGCTGTATTGTCAACTGATGTTACTGGGTTTCACAGCGTACTGAGCCTCTGCTCTATTGGCATGTGCTAACAAACAGTTTCTCCTGGAGGTGGAAGTACTTCTCAGCACTGAGAAGCGATTTCATGAGCCTCTTTCACAGACGAGCAAGACCAGATTGGGCCAAAATTGTTAGCAAATAGTAAGTTCATAAAATAAATGCATTCTGACGTCAGTTCAGAGGAAAAGAGATGGAAATTGCTTTCAATCTACATTTGGAAAATTGCTTTAGTTAAAGACTATTGAGAAAAGGAGATATTTTAGAAACGTTGACTCATTCTGTTTTGACATTTCATTTAATGTCAACTTTTATTTTTATTTTGAAATGGCATTTTTCATTCCAAAATTGCCTTTTTCTAAAGGGAAGGTTAACATAGATTTCAACTGACATCTACAAAGATGTATTTGTTTGAGGTTCTTTCCCTAAACAGACTTCAAATTTACTTTTTCCTTTTTTTTTTTCTGGAAACCAAAGCAAAAACTCTGTTACTTGACAGGCTTTAATTGAAAGGAGATCTTTGAATTTCACTTCAGAAGAAGGCTACAAGAGCATGACATTTTGTTTTTAGAAAATGTTTCATAAAGACTCCCATCCTGTCCTGTTATTCACCTTTTCCATCCCTCAGACCTCACTGACTCTCTTCCTTTATCTCAGATACGTTCCTCAATTCTGCTCATAGGGATAAAGATCTGACTCCAAGCAGAAGTCTGGTTGACGTTTTCCTTCCTTACAGTAGATCTACTGAACCCATTTATGTTTCGCCTCTCTCAAGCTGTTCCCATCCTTTCACCTGGTGGGTGTCTGGCTATCATGTCCCTTGGGTCCAGGTCAATTCCACAGCCTCCTTCTGAGTGACAGTAGGTTCCAGTTCAGTGAGGTGTTAATAGTGAACAATGAAAATAATTAACCAATCCAAGCACCCATACACATCACTAATTAGTCTAGGAGAAGCAAGAAGCAGACAGTATGTTCTGAACAAGTTCTATTAATGAAGACTGGTCTGACAGAGGCTATCCTAATTGCAGCGTACTATGTCTAATCTAATTATGCTAATAGTTTGTTTGCACTCTAAATCATTGCTGTCAGCTGACGTATTGAAATCTGGTGATATCAAGGAGTGCTAGTGAAATCTAATGAGGACACTTCTTCTCCCTCTGTGTTCTTGTGTTCTTTCTTTCTGAGCATGAGTTTTGCATTGCCTGGAACACAAGGCTTGGTGGGAATTCTTTGATATAAATGTTCTTTGGAGTATTTCCTTGGAAAGGACCAGTTCATCATCATAGTGTTTACAGTAGTTTATTTGTGAGGGTTCTCAGGTAAGGAACATCTCACTAACTTGTTCTTTCTCTGGACAGTACTGCTGACTTAGTCTTCAATATTTGTCCTAAAGCCATGACCAAAGCACGACCACTTATACCACCTACACAGGGAATACTCATCACCAACTCCTAGAACAGTCCTTGCCAAATAGGCAAGGGCCAACACAACACTTGCTACACTCTACTTAGAACTGGTGGAAAGAAGACAGATTCAGTATTTGAAAGAATCCTGATGCTGAAGGAGATTAAGGGAGGGGACCACAAAACCTTCAAACCCTACAGTAAGTCCCAATAGCTGACTGCAGCATATTGCAAATTAGTAGGCAAAAAGGATTCAGAAAATTTGAGACTATTCTTCTTCATGTAAGATAATCAGTGAAAGGTGAAGACAGTTTCTTTGACAATAAACCAAGAAGACAGGGGAGGTAACTGGCTGCTATGTAGCAAACAATCACTAAAACCAAGCCTTACAGATAAATTTTTACTGATTGTATAAAAAGTTTCCTAAAAATGGGTTTGATTTCACATTGTTGGCAATGTTGGCAAGAAATAATAATAATAAAACAGATAAAACCCAAAATCCTTGAACACATCATATGGGGTACATAAATACAAAGCAACTCAAAGGTAAAATAAGTGACAGTGTTAGCAACACTTCTAAATTCTGCCCAAGTAAATTATGTGTATTCAAAACTGCTTGGACAAAGAATATGCATATGTGTCCAACGTATGTGCAGCCAGTATAGAAAGCCTAGTGGAGAAAGGAGTGTCTAAGTAGCTGGAGTCAACAGGAAAAGGACCCTTTGTATCCTGCCTCTCTATCACTCATGAAAGGAAGAAGCATATATAAAAATATTTCCATTTCTAAAGTGAATGAAAAAACAGTACTGGAGGAATTAATTGACTTACAGTCTTGAGATGTTCTGCAGAGAAGATTCACATTCCCAGAAAATCAGACTGCTGAATGTTTAACTGTAGAAAAAAAAAAGCTTTGAAGAAGCATCTTTTTTTTCAAACTGAAACAAAGATCTCTGAATGACGTCCTTCACTCCAGCAATTCAATTTAGCATTCCTCTTATACCATTTACTCAGCTTTCTATCATAGACAACCATGACGCCAGCAGAGTTTTATGCCTACAAACCAACTGCCCAGTCCCATCTGTGGCTGGCAGTGTAAGATATCAGGAATGCATGGTTACTTCTTCCAGAAAAATTGTGACTTAGGTAGAATATTGAAGAAATGATGCATAATCATAGAGATTTGCTGGGCCCTAATCGCCTCCCCAACTGAATGGGAAGGGCTGTTTATCTCCTGCATTAAGGCAATGGGAAAAATTTCACAGTGGCAAAATCTCTGTCTGTAGCCTAGATGCTTAAAAGAATCAAATTTCTCTCAGAATCATGATTTAATTGATCTGTATTTATAAAAATTCTCAATAAATGGTAAGTCCATTTCTACAGGAGATACAGACGATCCTTACTTATCTAAGTGCCAAAGATCATTTTGTTTGAGGGATACCGTGGAGCACGTACTTCCATCAAATTATTTAAGGAAGGAAAACAATTTACCATTCAAGATGAAATTCTTAATGAATAGATTAAATGCCACGATACAGAAAGAATATTCGAAACCAAAATTTTGCTGAAAGACAAAGTAGAAAAGACTCCCAAAAGTTTCCAAACACAATCCCACAAGTTGGAAGACCAAGTCCACTAAAAGGGGGGGAAAAAAGTGGAGTGCTTGTTCTATTTCAGTTCAAAATGGCTCATCTCTTTTAGAGAACAAAACAATTTTCCATGTTGGTAAAATTTTCTAGCCACTGAAAATATTTGTGGACGAGGTGCTTGGAATGGTGTCCTTAGCATCAAGGACATTTTTTTCTTCACAAAAAAGTTTGTCCAAATTTGTCATATATCAGGCTTCCCTACAAAATATATGCTTGTACAATCCTGATAAGACCCTATATGTACTCTTCAGCAGCTCCATCTTCTAAGAATTTCTTATTAACATATCTCTTCCTCTTACATGCATTTGTCAGGCAGTTTAGGTCACAAGAACTCCAGGATGTACAATCAAGGAATTTTAATAAAAAAGATCTACTAGGAAGTTCCAAAAACAAGGTTGTCCAAGGCTCCTTAATTTGATCCCAGTAGGCATAATGTACACTTCTATCCTACCTTTCCAGTGATTCCCTATGAGCAACCATATGAATTCATGTTGGGTAATAGTCATTTGTTTCTAAGATACATGCGTCATGTATTGCAGGAGATGGAAGGCAGGCATTGAATCAAAGGGCAGAAAAAGGTTAAGGGAGAAAAATGGTATCCTAGATAACTGGATTCTACATTATGCCTGCTGTTGGAGGTAAGTAAACCACTCAAAAATGTCTCATTCTCCAACTTTAAGGCTTTAGACACTTGACATCGAGTTAATAAAAAGTGTTGAATGCTCACTATTGCAATTGAAATTAATGACAACCAAGTTTTCAAAATATAAAATATTATAAAAATATGAAATGTCCTCAAGAAAAAAAAAAACAACAAAAAACAAATAACAACAATAAAAGCCGCTAAAACCTCCTTTATCTTGAGAATAAGTCCACAGTTTTACTGTATCAGTAACAACCAGAAGACAACCATGACTTTCAGAAATTTCGAGGAAATTAATGTAAATCAGAAAGCTGCAGGACAATATGGAAGATCAACAGGCTGGAACTGTACCTTAGATCATAACTCTATCAGAAAATGAATTCAAGGATGGAGATTTCCTTTTAACTATTTGCTGAAGAGCTAGTAAAAACGAGATTAGGATGCATGATTTCCTAAAAATATGAGTCAGTAATTTAAGGCCTATTGTAACACATGTGCTGCAAACAGACTTGGTTATGAAGATACTCACACACTCAGTATTTTTTGAGGAGCTGAAGCCCAATGCTCCTGTGATAAAAACACCGACCTCTACTGCTAGTTCACTGAAACACAACTCACTCACCTGAAGCAATAATAAATTTTCTTCCTCTGTGGAATACTCACTAGAAAACAATATATCACACTACTTCATTCCGAAAGGGCCAATATACCCCTAAAACCAGGTATCACTAAGCCAAAAACTTCAGATGGTCAAGAATATGAAAAATACATTTTCTGTTAAAAATTAAAAAAAAAAAAATCCACAGCAAAGGTGGACACAGCAAACCTGTTTTAGGTTTACCTAAATCTAAATATTTCATTTGTCAAACTGAACTAAGCTGCTATTTGTCTGCTTTAATACACTATTCGTTTTCCTAAGGAATAAACTCTCTTGGTGTTGATCTGGAAGAGTCGTTTTCCTCTTGATGCAATTGAAGAAAAAAAATAAAGCAGTATCTTTATAGGTAATTGACTACTTAAATGCAACCATTTTTGAGACAACATGCAGTTATTTGTGAGAACAATTTACTTGTCATAGAGCTGTGTAGATTATTCTACTAGAATTTCATAACTTGCTTTTATGTGTATATGAAGGCACATGTGATTCAAGGGACAAATATTTCTTTCTTGGTGCTCTATTTAAGTATTAACACTATCACTTAACAGAACAGCTAATTAAGTTATCACTTTTTATTTACTGTGACAGAGAACATACAATGATCTCTTTCTGCAGTAATATGAAATATTGTAGTTTATACTATAAAGCATAGACATATTGTCAACACAAAAAATACTCACTACAGATGGAAAATAGAATATTTGACAAGCAAAAGACTGATCTGTTTTTGTTGGTATTTTAATTACATATTTTATAAAAAGTTCACCTATCAACCTGGACTTTCCATGTCCATCTTATATATCACTCCCTTGACGAAAATTACTCAGAGACCTACCTGACATGGCACAAACAGCCTAGTTCTCAGCTGTTATAAATCAGCAAGGTTCAGAACTGAGGATCAGACCTAAAAAGAAACCTGAGAGTTTGAAAGGATATTTCTTTACCAATGCCCTCTTGATACAGCAATATATTATTACAGATATATATATATATACACAGATATATATACAAATATATATTAGTATGTGATCATTCTTCTCTTTAAACAGATTGCTTTGATTTATTGCAGGAATATAGGTGAAAAATAAAGAAATCTAATAAAACAAAATTTTACTTAAATTTCAGTGAATGGAATAGCAGAGCTCTTCACATGTCTGTATCTACCTAGAAGGTGAGGATTCCATTCTGGAATAGTATGATCCATTTTTTAAATCCAAAGGTAAAGAAAAACAGATCATGTATTGAGATCATGAGTACTACCATTGAAAGAGTCTGGTTTCTGATGAATTTATATTTCATGTAATTTTAGATCTTGTGGGCTATAATCTATAGTGGAAAACAAGTGCGCTCCAAATTTTGTATAGAAAATTTGGTACATTGAAATATGCAGTAGTGACACCTTATTTTCATGTTAAACTGGGACGTCAGATCCCAACAATGGTTGACTACACCAGGGATTGTGGATATGCTTATGCTTTAATATGTTTGGTATCTAAAGTAGAGTATATTCCTGTTGCTCTGCCCCTCCTCAGGTCATCATTCACTTAGGATTTTCTGGCATTCAACAACAGGCAAGTTCATACT
>JAVCKT010010167.1:0-10024 GCA_032273925.1 Rhynchotus rufescens | reverse complement strand
CACCATTTTCATTATCTGTAGAGGGTCAGCACTTGATTTAGACCGTAATTCTAATTTTGATACCTTGAAAGTTAGATTAAATTATTCTGAATCTTTATGTGCACTTAACTTGTGAGATGCATAATTTGTGAGATAAACAGAGGAACTGATTCCTCTGAAAACCTGAAATGATGTATCTTGAATCCAAATCTGAAAGGAGAGAAGAGATTATTACTGTCAAAATGGTAGCTGTAACTATGTGACAAATCTGGAGAGGTTATGCAGCAAAAGAATATGTTTTTGGAGTCCAGAGCTAGAAAGGCCAGCTTGGATCAAAGCCCAGATGTCAACCTGCAGCTTCAGCTCTACAAAGCAGATTTCCCCAGGTATGGGAGCACTGTGCCCCTGTTGACAAAGACTTAGTAGAAATAACAAGATTGTCCCAAGGGCTTAAAGTTGTCTTTTCTCATAAATCTGTGTCTGTGTATAAATTAGGTTGACTCAGTACCTCGATATCCTGAGTAAGTAGGGGTGCCACTACTGTTCATTTGACAAAGAATGTCTTCTGCAGCCCGGAGATGTGCACAATTCAGAGGGGTTTAATTTGAAATTAAATTAATCCATTGGCAACTTTGGGCGAAAGAGAGGAGGACTGTAATAAAGGCAAATCCTGTATTTTAATCAAGGAGGAACTACGTTGAGATAAATACCACATTTTTCATCTTTCTACTTGTCTTATATGCCTGTATTTATTCAAGCCACAAACAGACAAATTGAATTTAAAACTCATAAAAAGAAACCTGATGTTATAAAACATGCTACTAATAGGTAAAATTACTAATAGATAGAATTTGGGGCCAGTTGGAGATACAATTTTCTAGAGCATTTACACTTATATGGGTGGTCTACAACAAAGATTTACTCCTATGTAAACCTTTCCTTCTCAGGGTATACACAACATCTAAGAAACAGATTAAAATATTTACCTTTCTAAAATGGCTTTCCTACAAAAGGAAAAATATTTTCTCTTCACACAAAGCATCGTGGTCTGTTTGCTGCTAAAGAAAGGAGACTAACTTAAAGAGGCACAGTTGCATTTCATATAGTCTTGTTTTTGTTTAAAGTATAGTGTATAGGAAGATTCAAAATGTAAAGGAAATCAATCAAATGAGATAAAGTAATACCTTGTGATATTTCTGTGAACCACAGTTTGCTTTTTCCTGTGGAAATACAGTATGTTTCTCACTATCTATTTTAGGACAAATAGGCAGCATTTTCCCAAAGGAAAGCTATCATTGTAGAAAACTGTAGGCCACAGAATTTGTATTAATTAAATCTGTGCCAGAGAAGAAAATAGATTGCTGTCTGAGGTTACCTTCTATTCTGAACTATACCAGTTGATATATTACCCTATGTTTCTTCTTCTTCTGTCATCTATTGTTTGAGGTCTTGCATATGAAAATGTTCTCACAGACTCCTCCACACATACAAACCATAGAATTATGTCATAGAGAGGGTATAAAGAAATTACTGTACATATACAGATGCATGAAAGAAGGAACAATTGATTTCATAGTTCTTCTGCTACAGCTCTGTGCAGTTGCACCCCTCATTCCCCACATTAAAATTTAAAGATACAGTAGCTATAGGAAAATTGAATATAAAGTTTCCTGGTATATTTTTGTAATTGTTAACATTTATAGGTGTATGTGATCGTGTGTTTAGTTTTTCTACTTGATCTTTTAGAAAAAAAAAAAAAAAGAGAGAGAGAGAAAAGAGGGAAAATTTTCTTAATTATTTTGTCCATTTCATATACTGTTTTGACTGAAAAAAAGACACTACAATTTGAGATTGTATTCATTAAATTAATAGCTTAAATTATATTGATCAGAATTTTTAGCCCCTTTTTCTGCACTTCCCTAACTTAGAGCAACAAAAATAATTCTAATCACTATAGATATTCAATGAGAAAGGAACATGAATCAAAGCAGACAAAACTACTTATTTATATGCTAGATTTCAAAAACAAGCTACAAAGTATAATAAATTAATCATATTTTACTTTTAAGCTTATATTTCTTTCAGTCGTGTTATTTTTCAAATGTTTCGAAGTTTTCTTGTAATTTCACACATGTACATTTATTTTTAAAGCTGTCCAGTAATGTGAATATGCATGAAAATTATTCATAAAAGAAGCATATTCTTTTAGAAATGAGCTGTTCTGATATAGAGCAATTCTGTTGAAGAATTGTTACAGAATTATGATGAGAAAGACTGTGAGGAAAAAAGGTAAAATATTGGCTTAAAAACTGATGTGTAGGGAAAAGTGGATATGTTCTATGTAATTTAAAATTATTTTCAATCTCATCATTCAAATAATCAAAAGTAGATGCCACAAGACTTCACTGACTCTAATGACAAGGTGTGCATTGAATAATGGAAGCATAGTTACATAGTTTGTGTATATACCTACATCTAGACACCTGAAGTAACTGAATAACACCTGAGGATTTTTGTTTCCTTATCTAAATATACATGTTGAGTGACATTAGAAAACCCATAATATACCTGAGTTACACTCAGGGGGCTAGCAGATATTCTGGATCATGAGAGATGTACACATTCCTGAATTGGTAGCTGGAGGCCTTCTCAGGTAGCACTAGATGCCGGTATCTTGGCAAGAAATTAGAAGTTAGGTATTTAAAATATTCATTTAGAAATCCCCTATAACAATGGAAAGAAGTAAGTATATCTTGAGGGTAAGTAATTTCATCTATAGGCATCTATTGGCAGATAGATGAAAGGACTTGTCCATTGGATATAAATTCCCATCCCAGAAAATTACTGTGGATTAGATGAATTTTGCCTTTGATTTCAGTATCTTTAAAATGTAACTTAGTTTTAAAAAAAGCAATTACTCAAAATTTCATTACATTTTATAGAGAGGCCTGATTTATATCCCTTGTTATTCAACAAATCTCAGTGAAGTTGCGCAATAAGCAAATCATACCACAATCTTCTGCAGAGAACTAAAGTAATTTACCCTGGGTAGTTTTGAAATTCAGTAGCAGTTTTAAAGCCTAGGTGAAGGATTTTATGCTTATAAATCATCCATTTGTAATACTTGGGATTCCTCCCAAATCTGTTTATTCTTGGCTACAAACAGTAGATTTGGACTCATTAAACTTTATGAAGTTAGAGTCTATTGGAATTTGGACTCTATAAAGAAGGACTCTATCAGAAGAACAAATAAGAGATTTCCCTCTTACTATCTACATAGTGGATGCTGTTCACTTTTTTTTCAGTTGATGACATTGATTTTAAACTTAATTACTAGAACACCACATTTCTCTCCTATTTTCTTTCTACAATAGTTTACTTATAAAGTAGTTTCAGATTAGTAAAAAAATATGTCTTTCACAAAAGATTCCTAAATATATTTTGAGGAAATTATAAAATACAACAATTATAAAATAATTTGGCTCTCCTTTGTGTACAAAGCCATTTCCTTCATATTGTATTCATGTTTACCACTGTTACTTTTTTTTTTTCATTTTGCTGCGACCAGAACTTCATTTAATCTACATAATATTGAAGACAGGGCAGCTCCCAAGTGGATCAGTTTATCTGCACATTATGTGTGTAGAAAGAAGGCTAACATAACAAAATTGTTCAAGCTTTTAAGCTAAGCCAAAGGTCTGCCTAGAATCTTGAGAGTTTGGGGCCACCAGAGACTTAGTTAAAGTGAATGAATTAGTAGTGGAGTATTAACAAGGTAACTGCTACTATTTGTCACTGTTGTGTATTATACTGTTGGAGACAGCCTGTTAACAAAAATTCTTTCATATACTTATTAGGCCATGCTAAAGTTTTGTTCTGTAATAAGACAGTCCTTTGCTTCAGTGATTCATAACATCTCAATCCATATAACACACAAAATTGCATTAAATTATCCAAGTATTTCCTCAGAAAATAAGTAAAGCATCACAGCTGCATTGTGGCTTATAATATTAAATGCAGGGGAATAAAATGAAAATCTTTTGGATGGTTGGATTATCTCAAGTTATAGCTATTGCTGCCTTCAAATTATTTACATCAATCCTGGGAAAGGACAGAGAAATTATGCCACTGAACCCAAAACATCTGCATATGTAAGTATAGTTCAAATAAAATAAATTATTTCAAGAAAGGCTTAGGACTTGTCTAGAGAATGTCAATGCATGAAAGATATGGAGCATGTGCATTTGCAGTGTACCTGTGTGAAACCAAGCAGTGAGTAGTTAACATATTCATCTACCATCAGTTGAATAGGTATGTCTCTGGTATCATTCGAGTGGAGTTTCTAGAAGCAGTGTGGTCACTAGTGCAATCACATTTGCATGCAATTGCCTAAGTCAATGTATATTCTGCTCCTAAGCAGGACTAGTAGGATGACAATAATATTACTTCTGTTTCTAAGTCCAGTTTGTTTGGAACCTTCTTTCCACTCTGTCTGCAGAGTCCTGCAGTTTGTCATGCAGATGAATCTTCGGATCTTGACTGTGCAACCATAATTTACTCTGATGGGTATTTTGTATCTTCTTCATTCAAGTTTGTAAGGTTATGTGCTTTGTTAGTTTAAGCAAGTATTTCCTCTTGCTCTGTATCTCTCATCTGTAATGTTTTTATAACTCAGAAAAATGATAGGAAGACAAGCCTGTTTTGTTAATAGTTCATAATATCACTGTTTTTTGGTTTTTGATTTGTTTTGTTTGTAATGATTATCTTCCTCTGTTATAAAGGGTTGCTTCATTAGAACCACTAGAAGGAGAAAGAACACTTGCCAGGAAAGCAAAAAACCCTGGACAGAGAGAGGGTGAGAAAAAGTAAGGAATCTGGTCTGATGGCAGAATATTTTCCTGGTTAGTGTTGAGTAGTGTTTATTGTAGTCCAAAAAAAACATCTTACTGCTGCGTGGAGAGCAAGTCTGGAATCTGCAGATTTGACCTGAATGATGACTATATGCAGAAGGGAGATTTACTTGAAAATATCTTATATTATTACTTTCATTCTGTTCAACAACAACAACAAAAAAGTTCCTTGATTTTTAAAATAAGTTCTTTGTTCTAACACTTAGAGAAATTTCCAAAGAATAAAATTTTCATTCTAATGGAAATTCTAAGATTTAAGAAGAAAAAGTACAACATTCAAAACTAATATTAAATCTACTTTTTCTTTAACATGTAAGAAAGGACATAAAAACTCTCATTTATAATTTTTAATTTGGTTAATGTAATATTTATACATACACAAATTAAAGAAATCAGTCAGATTTTCAAAGGTTCTCCAGGCTTTCAGGTCTCATTAATTTTAATAGGCCTGGAATTATTGGGACTTATAAAAAAGTCAGACTACCCAATAAGATGACACAATATGGCTTTAAGGTCCTAATTTTACATATTGCACTTTGACAAATGCTGCTGGTAAATATTGCTGACCACATGAAGTTGTAATCCATAGCATGTTCCTGCAATTTTATGACCATCATGAATTATTACATTTAAGATTATCTAGATTATTCATCCCATTAGTGTCTTGGGGCATTAATCCTGGTCAGATCCACATAGACAGAAAGGATAACTACTTCTGAGATCAGAGCTGTAGTCATGCCAATTGATAAAGGTTAGAAACATTAGAGCTTATTTTTCCTGTAGGACACAGCATGCTAGAATTTAATTGTAATCTTGCTTCATTACCCATCATATTCCCTATTAAACAGCAACATGATTGTCTTTATTCCTTACTATCTAAATTATTGCCTTTTGGGAGCATAACACAGCATTCTTAAATATTTGAATGCATTACTTTATACTGAAAATTATTTGCTTTCTAATTACTTAGGAATATATAGTTCAGGTTCCCTGATGGAACGTCTTTCAACTCTGCTTTTGGGATTTTTGTAATAGTTGAAGTGGATTTAACCATATATTATGTTCCATCCCCCAAAAAGGAACAATTGGCCTACTTACATACATCAGCGAATGTCAGTTTCCTTAGAAAATGAAGTTATAGAGTGCTTATTCTATAGTTATCATCATCAAAATAATTAGTAGCTAATAGAGACACAATTTTATGTTTGTGACAAATACTTCTCACCTTTTTTTTTTTTTTTTTTTTATACTATGATTGTTATAAAGAGCTTCCATGTCATGGCATTTTCTACAAATAGAAACTCTTCATCTAAGTATGTAAGTGGTAGTTTCACAATTTTACTTGTCTTAAAACTCAGAAACTAGAGTTAAGTTAGACTGCTTCTCCAAATCCTAATAGAATCTGCCAAGGTAACTGCCCCTGTGTCTGAAAAGGACTGTTCTTCCTTCCTTAAGAATTATTTGTTTCCAGAGTTATTGATTTAATTTCACTGTTCTCTGCATTACACAATTAGCTTTGGAACTGTTTGGAGTGGAAGGGAGGTTCCCTGCGTGATCTCTGGATAAAGCACTTTGCAGCACACAATTTCAATTAAAATATTATGAGAATGTTTTTAAGTAAAGATATGATTTTCTCAAGAAACAGAATACATAAGTTCCATGGAGCAACATGGCTCATGTTAAAAAAGTCAAATTACCAGGTTTCATCTGCCTCCGAATTATGCAATCTAACAACATTTTTATTTCAGAACTAAAAAAATAAGTTAGTTTTTAATAAAAATGATTCAAGAGAAAATGTGATAGTTCTATGAATACGCTGAATATAGCTTTAATGTTTATAGTTAAACTAGAAAGCTTTTTTTAATGACTATTTCTTATATACCGACACCGTAAATGGTAGCTACAAAATTAAACTTAGCATGAAAATTGTAATCTGTGAATGTAAGCATTACTTTGTTATTTAAAATACTGAGAAATTATGGAAATGTGGTATTTAGCCATGAACCTTTGTATTCTGCTTAAAAATATGAAGATCAAAATGTTGCATTATCAAAAGAAGACTGAATTTTGAGTGAACTCACATAGTACTCTGATCTCTGATGAAATAAGTTGACATACTGACATTTGTTATAATGACACTTCAATATTTTCTCCTACATTATTTCTTCCATTAATATGCTATTTCTTAAAGCATAGCAAGATATTTATTACAATTTTTTTTTTGATATTCTAATAGCCATGATAAAGAAATGTCATCCTAATTACTTTTATGTAGACACATAAAAGTAACATTTTAAAATAAGAGGTAACATAAGTCTCTATAGTAAGGAATTAATGTTTTTGCTAGTTTGTCGATTTAATTTTTTTTAATAATTTTCTTATGTGATTATAGCTAGTAGTTTCATCTTAATTTAATTTAACAAAATCAGAAATAAGCATCTGAATGGCAGTCAAGTCCCAACTTAACAAAAGCAGGAAAACATCTTAAGCTATTACTATAAATTATGCTATCCATCTTCACAGTGCTTGAAAGGCAATCAAATAAATATATATATACTTTACAAATTCCTCTCCTTTCTGTAGACACAATACTGAAGTAGTGTTTTTTTTTAAATTATTTTAGTGGTATAGAAAATGGGAAGGAACTGGTATCTTTAGAAGAGTTATTGTAGGCAGACTAGAGGCTGGGGGTTGAAGGTTATTGGCACCTTACACTGAACACTTCAGAGAATTATGCTTCTGTTTTATGATGCTGTGACTAAATGACACACAGGATGATGACTGTGTGAGAAACCACAGAATACTAAAATAATCACGGTCCCTTTGCAGTTCCGCAGTGTAATAACAGCACAGGAATTTAATGACAACTGCCTCTAACCTGAATGATTTTCACAGCTTTCCACTTAGTGCCTTATTATGAAAGTAGCCGTTATATTTATAATAATCCAGCATTCATGTTTTCTGGAAGACAAGGTCACCTCCTGCAGGATAAAAGTGACAAACAAAAGCAAAACAAAACCAACTATAAAGAGACAATTGGTAAAAAAAAAATAATAATATGCCAACATTTTCCCTCTTTGTCAAACTTTGGCAAATAGCTCTGTTTGCTCTGACTATTCCTGTATTTGTAAACTACGTAAGGCCGGGCCTTAGCACCCATCTGAGACTGGTGATAGTTTAATTGTATCGTATATAGCACAGGCTATGCCTAACTAGTACAGTCGCACATAATTCTTTGAAACAGCTGAAAGACACTTTACACCAGGGAACAGAATAGTAAGCTGTACTGATGCAGCTAACTTACTTCAGGGCAGAAGTTAGATACCCAGACACCAGCTATGTCAACCACTTGGTTTCAGAACCAGAAAACAGGACTATGTTATTTGTTGGGATAGAAACAGACTCCAAGAAAAGCTTTGAGTCTTTTAGGCTTAGATTTCCTCTCTCAGCACTTATGTGGTGCACCTCGTGCACCACAAGGATGCTGAGACCACAATGTCATTTGCCATGCCAACAGCGCTATGATGGTGTTTTAGCCAAGGGAAGCAGAGGGATGGATGAAAAAAGCAAAGGTTTATGTTTGGTAGAGATGTTACAGATACTTAGTGAAATTCATACTATCCAGTCTGTGTAACTAGGTAGCTTTGAACTTTATTTGGATAGGATTTGGTGCTGAGAAAAGGATATAAGAAAGTCACCACAAAGAATGAATAACTCTCTAAATTAGGCAGTAAGAAGAACAGGAGAGAAAAATGGGGATATAAGGATACAATCACAGAACTCTCAGCTCAGGAGAATATTTAAATCCATATGTGTGTCCCTGCAGTTACTAGAGACAACAATAACATCAGAGACATAATATATTTTAAAATAAGGCTGAAATAAAGGAAGGAGCTAGTGATACCCCTCCCTTCCTCCGTAATAGAACATTTGAGATGTGGGAAACCTAAAGTGCATTTTTTCTGTCTAGGTCGGTGTGAACACACATCCTCATCTCTAGTCACTAGGTAGCTGCGTATTCAGCAAGGAGATTCTTTCAGTCCCGCCAGTTGAGAACTCTGTGGATCTGTCCGCAAAACTCCCCTGCTTCACTTACTGAAGAATCTTCGATGTGTAAAATGAGATAAAAATACCACTTTATGAAGATACACAAAATGTATAGATACACAATTAATGCAGAGCATATTACATGTAGCATTGTAGATCTTTCAGAGATTTTCCACTTCTTTTCAGAGATTTCCCATTTCCCTGTGATGGTGGTAACGTCTAAACTAACCCTCATCTGTGCAGATGATGAACACATTAATCCTTATTTACCACACATCTACCTTAAGAATCACAAAATCAGATTTACAGAAGTGACAAAAACTCAAGACTGCAGCAAAAGCTGTTTGGAGCTGACCTGTGAGCAAGTGCAATTCTCTACAGACATACTGCAGAAGGACACAATATGCTAAGGAGTTTCAAACTATCCAAAACTATGCTTTCTTTAGAATTTGTTCTTCATTTTAACAATTATTAAAGAATAATAACAAAAAATGAACCCTTCTTATCAGCTGGGCGCAGTTCTTTACTTTCGGTACTTCCTGGGCAGTAATACCTGGAACACTAAACCCTAGAGGCAAAGCATATCCCTGTAACCTAGCGCAGGAGCAGGTATGAGATCTGAGCTAGACCCAGTGAGATAACAGCTCAAACTCTAGTAGTTTTTTTAGCATTTTTTCTCTTGTAGTAACTATCTGACAGCATTAGTGATGATACGAATGAAGTGGGTTCAGCACTTAGGAGAATCAGGTCTTGAAAAGCCTTTTTTTTTCTCAGTGAGTGCTACTTACAGTAAAAAACCATGGCAGCACTAGAGACATGAACATAGGAACTGCAAAATAGCAACTTTTTAAGCAACAATTGGTAAGGTTTTACAATCATACACTGTTTATAATATAACCTCAGATTGTGAAAAATGAACCCATTAAATGTTAGATTACAAACCATGAAGTATATAAAGCAAGACATGAAAAGAAATGTGTATTTGAGAAGCATAGTATTGGTTGTCAGTTTCTCCCAGGGAAAAAAAATGTAGCAATAAAACAATGTAAATATACTCGTTGAAGAAGAATGTTACAAATAAGAAGGAT
>JAVCKT010010166.1:0-26483 GCA_032273925.1 Rhynchotus rufescens | reverse complement strand
TCCAGCCGGCCCTATTCCAGCAGGGGCACCTAGAGCACGTGCAGGGACACCTAGAGCACGTCTAAGGGATGGATGCTGGGAGGCCGTGCAGAGGGCAGGCCCTCTCGCTGCTGCCAGCCAGCGGCTGAGGCAGTGGCTCGCAAGGCGGTCTGTGGTGGCAGCACACATCTGGGGAGGGGATGCCGGGGGTGGTGCCTGTAGTATTAGGACAGCGGTACTGTACTAGTACTAGGACACCAAAGCCTGTTGTGCTCCCGTGCACACAGCCTGGGCTGTCCAGCTGCTGCGGGCGGCGGTGCCTGTCGGGTGCTGGTGTCCGGCACCCAGCTCCTGCTGACACAGCCCAATTGCCCCAGCCAGCAGAGGTGAACAGGGAGCAGCTGGAAGGAGGCAAGCGGGGCTGGAGCATCCCTGGGACTGACCATGGCTGCGGAACTGCTCAGCCTGGTGGCGACCGTGCAGCCGGGAGCACCGCGCCTGCCCGCAGAGCCCCACGGTGCGGCCGGACTCTCAGGGCTAAGAGTGGCGCGCTCAGCTCTCCACAGCGCTGCTCCCCCAAGGCTTTGCTTCCTCTGGGGATGATGCCAACCCCCAGGGAAAACTGCCCTCTAACTGCCTTTCAGTTAGTCCTAAATTCTAAGGAGAGGAGCAGCTTGGCTCTCACGCTTGCAGCAGTCGCTGTGGTTATACCAGCTACAGCCCAGGTACCGGGAGCAGTGTCCTCACTCAGGCCTCTTCTATATGTGCTTAACTAATCCTCTTACCCAGAAAAAGTCCTGGGAACACAGTGACCTCCGCAGCCTGTCTCAAGGTTGACAAGCGCAGTCTGTTGTGGAGCATCAGCAAGGGCTGCTCTAGGGCCAGGGAGAGCCCTGGGCACTGGGAGAGAGGTGTGGGTGGATGATGGAGAACTGGGAGGGGTTTCGGTCTGGGCTGAGTGCTGGGAAATGATCGGGGCCTCCAGTCTCCCCAGAGAGGGCTGGTGAGGTGTGAAACCCAGACGCTTTCGTGTTGTTGCTTCTGCAGTGGAAAACCAGGCGCACTGCGACTTCGTGAAGCTGAGGAACATGCTGATCCGGACACACATGCATGACTTGAAGGATGTCACTTGTGATGTCCACTATGAGAACTACCGAGCTCAGTGCATCCAGCAAATGACCAGGTGGGTCCCTGCTGCTTCACCCACAGATGGCAGGGGTGTTTTGCTCTCTTTGGATCCTGCACAGAGGCCTTGGGAAATAGGCCTGGAGATAAAAAGTTTGCCTGAGGAGCTTTTCCTAGCACTGGGTGGAGCAGTTTAATGGAACAGAGAATAAATCATCTCTCTGATGGGTGGTAGCTGCGTACATTGCTGAAAGAGGAGAATGTCTGTCATGTCCCTTCAGCAGCTACAGCTCTGCTTGAATGACAGCATCACCCTTGGGATGCTGCGGTTGCTCAGACAACAGAGCCCAAGCAGTTAACACTTACTGAGCCTTAACTCCAAAGATTTTTCTGCCTTATCTTGCTGTTGTATTTGAGTCTTTATGATTTTAATCACAGTGATGAGAAAATATGAGGTGCAAGCCACCTCCTTTTTTCCTTCTCCCTTCTACAACAGAAATATTAGTGTTAAACTTTAGATTTAAGCAGATCCCTGGCTCCTCTGTTGTAAACAGTCCCTTTCTCTCCCTACCTGAGCTCGCTGGTAACTGCGCTGCCACGTTGCAGAGCAGAAAAGGCAGCACTTCCCTAAGGAGCAGTGCAGCGTGTGCGTGTGTAAATGTGCAGGCTGGCAGGCTTAGTTCATGCAGAACATACCTCAGTACTCCTGCAGAACAGATGAGTCTGTCTTTCTCGGCAGTGAAAATGTGGAGTCCCAAAATAACTGTGTGAAACGCTTGACATCTTTGAGAAGCGTCACAGTCACTATCTGGATAGGATTCGTGTCTGTAAGAAGTAAAAAACAAAGAAGCAATTACTCCACTAAAGAAATGCCTTAAAGCATTTTTAAAGTTTGATGCCATTTCTCATGCTTTGGCTAATTCACTGCTGGTGAATGTGAGGGAAGCAGAGCATGGCAATGTCTAGCGTGGGGATAAAGGTTCATCTCTGGGGAGATTTTTCTGGGAGGAGATCCCAAGCTCCAGGGCTGGAATTGCCACAGTGATGATCCTGTGGTGACTCCAAGTGGTGAATGCCGGCAAGTGGCACATTCCCGATTCCGGCTCAGGCCTCCCTACCCCTCTGGCCTCTGCCACCTCCTGTCACCCGCAGGCAGCTGGTGCACTTTGAGGGAGGCACAAATCTTCCCCCTGTGCCCTGCATACCCAGTCCTTGGGGAAATACTGCGCTAGGCTGTGCCTGCTTTCTCCCATCTCCCACTTCTTGAATGAATATAGCGACCAGACTTCTGCTATCAGACTTGCAGTGGTTAAACTACTTCCCTGGTTTTATCTTTCTGAAAAGAATGGCCATGGAGAGTATGCAGAGCCATGGAGAGTATGAAGAGCCATGGAGATGCTGGCAGTGCATGTGCACAATGTGCACTGGAAGGCACACACATTCACAGAGGTGGGCAAAAGGAGACCAGAGAAATCGGCCATAGAAGTGCCTGGTAAGGCTGCCAGTGCCATCACATAAGGTGGTCAGAAGTACCAGCCTTTCTCTGCCTGTTTTTGCCTTCAGTGGTCTGAAAACCTGTTTTAGGGTTTTGCCAATGCCATCTACCCACAGGCTTCTGTTTTCACCTGTATTGACTGTGGTCTGAGCCTGCCCCCCAGTGCATCCGGCAGCGCTCCTGTGCCGGGCCGGGTTTGTGCCGCTGCGGTGCTGGTGGGTCGGGGCCCTCAGCTGACTGCCTTTCTCCTCTCTCCATCTCCCCAGCAAGCTGACGCAGGACAACAGGATAGAAAGCCCTATTCCTATCCTGCCTCTCCCAACACCTGACACGGAGACAGAGAAGCTGATCAAAATGAAGGATGAGGAGGTGAGACCCTTTCCTGCCTAGGCCCCCTTGGTGTTAAAGCTGGAGTCTGAGGAGTTTCTCCTAGTTTGCCCCACAGAGGCTGCCCTGGGGCTTCCCACTCCTGTCTCCCATCATTGCTGGTTGCTAATGTAGGGGTGGGATGTGAACTCTGTGTGCTCTGCCAGGGGCCCTCAGCTGTGTTCCATCCTGGGCACTGTAGCCTCTCTGAGAGAGGCCTTTGCATCTCCTAAAGGATTATACTGTCACCTTAGGACCCCTTAAAGTATCTGATCAGCACTGTGCAGGGCAAGTGTTCTCTGTCCTGGCAACCACTATGGTGGGAAGTGGCCACCAGGGTAGTGATGGGTATCCTGGCAGCTCCTGCAGACTTATGCAGCCCAGCATAGGCCTGGCAGCAGCTTCTCATCTGCCTGCTCTGGTTCTGGATCACCTGGCGCAGTGATCGGGCAAGAATGGACATTTCCAAGAGCAGAAGGGGAACCTGAAACCCTTTTCATGGGATCCCTGCCCCTCTGCAAATCAGTGGCCCCCTGCCACAGCAGATCTCCCCTTTGACCATCTCTTCTCTGTCTCACACAGTTGCGGCGGATGCAAGAAATGCTGCAGAAGATGCAGCAGCAGATGCAGGATCAGTGAAACGCAGGTGTTTGGAGGGCCAAGGGAATCAGCGGGTGACCGTCTGAGGCCTGGCTTGAGCTGTGGACGTTTAAAAGAGGTTCCTTGTTGTGTAGAGACTGGTGGGCAAGAGCAGCACCCACACCTTCTAATTTATTAGCAGCAGTGCTGGCTTTGTAGTCAGCCAGATTGTGGAGGAGGCTGTTCACTTAACAGTTTACTGATGTATATTTCTTTTTTTTTTTTTTTTAATTATTACTTTTTTTTTTTTAAAGAAAAATAGCCTGGGAAATATCTAAGGCAACCTAAAAAAAAAGAAAAGAAAGATCCCCCTTTCCCATGTACTGATTTCTTGTTCGGGAATGCTCTGGTATTTAAATCCTGTTTTTTCTGGTGTACGAAATTGAAGATTATGTGTCCATGCACGTAACTGTTTACTCCCAGCTGAGGTGCTGCGCCCCTCTCTCCCTCCCTTCGTCCAGGGCCAGGCATTGTGAAGGCAGATGTTCCCTCCGTGAATTCACCCCATGCTGCCCAGGCTTCTCAGCCTGCAGAGAGAGCAGGGCCTGATATCTCTGTGCACTGACCTGCTGAGGGGTCCTAACGGTTGTGTGGTTCCCCAGCTATTATTTTTTCCTTTGGTTTTGTTTTTTCTCTCAGCAAACTCCAGGATCTTTGCACTGAGTGGCAGGGGACAGAGTTTCTCGAGGTCAGTTAGAAGAAGGCACTTCGAGCACCCTCAGCGAGGTGTTTCTGGCAGCGAGTTGGAGCTGCAGCAGCCTGGCTGCAAGGAGGGCTTGGGAGGCAGCCCCTTTGCAGCCTGCCAGCCGCTGTGGGTCGCGCTTTGGGGACGTGGTGGCAGCACCTTGCAGAAATGCCAGAGTGGCTGCTCAGAGTGTCCCATAGCTCTGGTCTTCCCCCTTTGCTTGGAAAAGTACCATGGCAGCCAGAGTGCTTAGCTGGGCCTGCTTCAGAGAAACAGAAAGCCCGGAGTTGAGAGCCAACCCCAAATTCACAGCTGTGCTCTGTCCCCAAGCTTGCAATCCCACAAGAGTTGCTGGTGCTTCGGTTCTCCTGGGGTAAGAGGCATTTTGGGGTTTGCGAGCTGCCTGTCCCACCAGGCTGCCTTGTGGGGACAAGAGGTGGCAGAGGGGCAGCGGGTGGGTGCACGGATGGCCCTGGGGGGCTGAGGACAGCCTAGCAGACTCGGTACTGCCTCCCCTGCCCTTTCCATGAGACTCAGCCCTTCTCCCTGCTCCCCGTCCCCAGTTCTTCCTGTCTCAGTGCTGGGGAGGCTGGTGGATCTGCTGGGTGGAGATAAGAGTGTTCCTTGGGCCGCAGCTCCTGTCCCATTCTTGCTTCCTGCAGTATTTTTAACTTCTAGTGCAGCCAGGGGAGAGCCCAGGGCACAATGTGTCTGACAGCGCAAGTCTCACTCAAAACACTGCCGCGCTCGCAGAAAGCCCAGGGCTCTTGGAGGGAGAGACACTTGGCTCTTCCCTCCAGCACCAGAGAACACCACTGGGACGGGGACCTGCTCCTCTGGCTCGGGCCCCTTCGCTCCGTCCACCCATGTGCATGTTGCTCCTGCCCTGCTCTGGCTCTCCCCACTAGATCTCTCTGGTTGGGAATAGCCAGGTGCTGAATTCTTTTGTTAGGTGCTACGTTTGTCTGTGTGGCAGTCAACCACACATGTCTTCTCCCCATGAGGCTGTAGTGTCCTGATCAGAGCTTGTTCAGGAGGTGAGTAGGTTGGCTGGTTCCAGTTATTCACTACACAGAGCCAGAACATGGGTCGTACAGGCAAGAGAGACCCTGCTGAAGCACAGAAGGACAAAGTGACAGGAATGTGAAAGCTGGGCAAGAACAGTGTCCAAGGCAAACCTCTTCAAAGTGACCTTTTGCTCCCTCAGAGAGGTGAGAAGTAGGCAGGGGCATTGGGAACAAGCTCAGCAGGGCTGGGGCAACTGTTCCGCCTAAAATGCCAACATTTTTCTTTCTTTCTTTCTCCCCTATGTCAGGCATGTAAGTGACAGTGGCAGTGCCAGGGACAGATGCTTCAGGAGGAGATACAGCCTTTCTTTCTGCAGTTTACCTGTTTGAGCAACAGAGTAGCCTGAGGTGAGAGCTTCCTCCAGGCTTTCTGGAGGAGGTTTGCTGCTCTTCCAAAGTAGGAGGACTGCTGACTTCCCAGCTTTATTCATACTAGCGTAACTGGAAACACCTTGCAGTGTCTGCTCCTGCTCTCTTCTTAATTAGTCTTGTCTATGAGGAGGATATTCTGTTGTAAATGAGCCCTGTCCACTTAGAGATGTTCCTCTTTCGAGCAGATTCAGGCCTAAAAGATGGAGACCTTTAGTCTTTGGCATTGACATAGGAGAGAAGACAGCCTTTATCTTGGGCTGTGTGCTGGTGAGAATGAAAGGGTCATGGGCGGGCAAGAGTATTGCTGAGTATTTAGATGCTTCTGTTCCTCTGGGCGAGGAAATCTCCATCAGCACAGTGCATAAGGTTCCTAAATCAAGCTGATGCTTGCAGTTCCACTCTCCCCAGAGAGCTGAAGTCTTCAACTGTCTGCTGGCAAAGACAGTTTGAGTTGTGCTTGGAGAAAAATGCATATCAACGAGGCATTAGAGAAACAGCTTCTGCAGAGGGCTGTGATAGTGCTGATACTTGTGTCCCTGCATCAGGAGGTTCCTTTCCCAGAGCCTCAGAGTTGGGGGCTGCAGGAAACAGGTTAGAGACTGAGTTCTGCAAGGGCACCAGAGATCCAGCCTTTGGCTCAGTGGGCAGCATGCATTTATTAAAGGAGAAATGCTCTGTAGTGTTGAGCTCAGCTGCAGTATAAGTGGAGAAGGGATTGCTGAACAAAAGTAGCTTGGCCACTTGGCTCTGGCAGCCATAGAAGCAGAAGAGTGGACAGAAAGGTAATTTAACGCCCCCTTCACACAACCCAGCGCGATCTCATACGCAAACGCTGTGTCCACGGGCACTTCCCCCTGCTTGGCCACGCTTTGCCCTGCGGAGTGAGTCACTGCGGGAGCTGCGTCCCGCTGCCTGGGCAGAGCTCTCGGGCTCGACCTGGGGGCTGTCGGTACCTCTCAGACTTTGTGCCTGCCTGGAGAGGGAGCCAGGGCTCGAGCTCGCCTTGTGCTGTGCCAGTCCTGCCTGTGCAGTCCCCCTTGCTACTGCCCCGCATGCCCCTCCAGGGAAGGAGGGGGTCTCCTTTGTGCTGTGCAATGCTCCCTGTTCCCTCCTCACCAACCCAGCTCTGCTGTAACGCTGGCCTGCTCCTGCCATGCAGCTTCCTCATCGACTTCCTTGTCCCTCTGCTCCATTCCTAGGCTCTTTGTTTCCTGGCCATCTGTTGGATTGTTATAATATATATTTTTTTTGTAAATTTCTGTTTGAACATTTTGTCATTGTGAACAAAGAAAAATGAAACCTTTTAAACATATCCATTTTATTAAATGATTATCGTTATTATTATTATTAATGTTTACTACCTGAATTGATCAGTGAAATAAATACATTCAAAAAATCCCACCTCTTCCTGTTTGATTTTTTCAATGCCTTTGAGTGTAATTGGTGATACATTAATGGGCAGGAGCAAAGAAAATGGACTCTGTTTATCCTTTTAGCTAGTGTCATTGCAGTAGACTCCAGGCAGAGTTCCATGCGGGGGATTTCTGGCCTGCATTTGCAGAGGCCAGACAAGATGGTCCTAAGGTTCTTCTGTCATTAAGCTTCACTGACATTGGTAAACAAACTTGTCCCTGTTGTGGTCAAGCTAACAGTAAATAGAAAGTACTGCAAGAAAAGCTGGGATGGTTTGTTTCTGAATTCTCTTAACAACAACATATCCCAGGCATTGGTCATTTCTGGTCTGAGCAGTCTCCTCTGTTATGCTCAGTACCAGTGTACACAGTGCAAGGTAATACAGAGTTGGGCCTGAGAGAGCAACCAGTTCACAGTAATTCTAGAGGCATCCTCCTTAAGAAGAGCATGGCTGGTGCAATGAGTGAGGCCCAAAGCAGGAAAAATATGTATGAAGATGTAATGACCTTGAGAAGATGAGATTCTAACTATACAACTTCAGTATATTTTTAACCTTGGACTTTATTGTTAATGTACTTCTGTGCTGCGACTTCTGAGTAAGGGATGTGGCCAGTCTTTCCTGGTAACTGCAAGCTGCACTCGGGCAGAGCTGCCAATTCACTTAGTGCTCCTGGGACAGCTCTTTTAATAGCTATCTTCCTCAGCAGCAGCCAGCTGAATCAGTCCATCATCCTTCCTGTGGGTTCAAACAGGTTTATTTTGGTTTGGACAGTAGAGTGCTACGAGTTTTATTCTGTCCCTGAAATAAGCATAGGAGGATGCAAGTCTCTAGAGGAACTTTCTCCTCGTCTTGACTACTGAAACCAGTGGGGTCTGCAGATCTTCCACTGCTATTTAAGAGTAAATTTGTGTCACTGCTTCAAGGGAAGCCTCAGGGTCAGCAGTGTGAGGTGTTAGGCTCAACGTGCTACTGAAAATAGTCTTGATGAGATGGGAAACCAAAAGTCACAGTGCTCAGCAAGTGCAGTACAAACCAGATGAAAGCGTATTTTAAGTAATTTGCAGTTGACACTCACTTATGTTCCTATCGGAAATGGTGTCCTCCTTTATCTCCTGGTCCAGGCCATTTGGTTCTGTGTATCAGATGTGGCCCCTGGCTCTGCTCATACATAGTGAACACGAGCCCCAAAGGGGCTCAATGTGAGAAACTTAACGGTTTTCTTCCAGAGGGCTGGAGGAAACACAGGGGATCTGGAGTCACAAGAGAATTACTCAAAAGGTCTGTGTACATGTGTTAGTCAACTGTTAATCAGGCACAGGCCAATAGCTGTACTTGATCGATCCTAGCAAGAATCTGCAGATGTATATGTTTTGTCTATAGAAGAATGATAAGGAAATATTTGGGCTATATAGGTTGCTACCTTTAGCAACAGCATACTTGAATTTACTGCAGTGCTGGGCCACTTGTTACACAGCATGAGGACCCACAATCAGTCCCATCAGTCATCAATGCCCTTAGCATCTCTTTTTGAGCAAACATATTCTTGCAAACTCCCATTTCTTGGGAGTGTTGCTTCATGAAGCCTCCACTTCCAGCGACATGCAGCAAACGTGCAGGAAGGGCCCATGTGGGAGGTGTCCCTAGGATGAGCCGGACCCTTATCTTGCCAAGACAGCTGCAAGGGGAGCCGGGGATCTGGGAGCTCAGCTATGCAGCTGCAAACACTCCAGCACGGGCTACACTGCCTTAGGACCTTCCTCCTGTGTTGTGAAGCCAAGAAAACAAAGATTGATCTACCCTGGTAAGTCAGCAGAAATACTTTGTCTTTTTTCCACATTGGGTTGATGGATTGCATAGAAAACCATTGTCTTGTACCAGGTACACATAGGTGTATGCTCCTAAAGAAGCTGTAGCAGCTCTGCTGTTCAGAGATGGGCTATGAGATTACGGTACAAAGACAGCCCATTGACACATGTCTCCCAGCATGGTCGCAGCTTAAGAAAATTCACCTGCTGGAGCAGTGTCTTGAGTGGAAAACCCAGCTGGCCACCTGCCTCTGCCTTCGGTGCTTTGTACCGTCTCTGTTGACTCAGGACTCTTTGTCACTTTTATTCAGAACTGCAGAGTTCTGCAAGTTTTTACTTGTGGTAACAGTAAATTAATTTTTGAATCTCCTCTTGCAAAAACAGTTTTGCACACTGATTTTTTACTCCCTGACCTGAATTTTCTTTGTCAACCTAAACTTTCAGTAGTGCAATCCTAAAAAAAAAAAAAAAAACCCTTCAACTCTTGCATGCTTTGAATAACTAGTGAAAATAAATTTGATAGGAGTAGTCAAGCTTCCCAGCAAATGTCTGTTCGTATTCTCTTGCCCAAAACCAGGGCCAGAAGAACAGGAATATTCCCTCTACTGTAATAGGAGACTAGAAATTCACACATGATCTCTTTTTACTCTCTTGTTTTCAGAGCTCTCACTTGTCCTGTAGAGGACACCAGGTTCACCCAACCTTAAAAATACATCCTCAAAACGAACATACAAAACCCTGGAGCTTTGCTGGTCAGTCTCAGTGTGTATGGTGTTTATTTGCTGGGTCTCTGTCTAACCCAGTTGCACCATTTTGAGTGTTCACCAATGAAGATGAACAGTGGGATTCTCTTCTTGTCCCTCTTTGGCTTTCTCCCACACTTGGTCTTACCAACATGCCCTGTGCCATGCAAGTGTGCCATGAACATTATCGACTGCTCATTGAAAGGTCTAACTGTTACGGAACTGCCATCTGCCTTCCGCCCATCCGTTGAAGTTATCCATCTCGGTTACAACATGCTCACGTCTATTCCCAAAGGGCTCTTTGATAACCTGAACAACCTCCAAGTAGTCCACCTGCAAGGAAACCCTTGGGAATGCAACTGTGACATCCTCTACTTGCGCTCCTGGCTCCAGTGGCAGCAGAACCGGACCCTGTACAGGGATGTGAAATGTTCCTATCCAGCTCACCTGCAGGACCGGATCATCGCCTATCTGACAGAAGACGAAATCATCTCCACATGCCAGTACTGGTACTGCAGCCTGGCTCTCCTCTCTCAGCTCATTCTCTTCATCCTCATTTTATTACAGGCTATCTTGGTCATCTTCATTATCGTCTACCTGCAGAGATTTCGGAGAATGACTGCTGAAGGCCGTAGCACCACCCCAGGCCTACATCAGCTTGTAGATACCCAGGCATCTTCCAGAAACCCCTACGACAGCGATTAACATCATAGAAGCTTTCAGTCCTCTGCTTCTGGGGCGTGCAGGAGCAAGGACCTCCCTTGCTGTGCCCAGGCCATGTGGTTGTGATGCTTGAAGGGGACCATCAAGTGCAGTGACTGTTCCTGACTGCCATCCAGAACAGGACTCAGACCCAGTCAGACACTCACTGCATTCTCAAAGAGCCAATCCTGTCTTTCTTAATGTTTAAGTTCATCCAGGAGCCAGGAATTAAATTCATCCAGGAGCCAGCCATTGCCTAGATCAAGAGCTCCCTCCAACCCTAGTTGTGAAACACCGAGCACAGCAGGGATCCAACCTCAGTTGCAGCCTCAAGCTACGACCAGCCATGTTTCCCACTACTTACCATGTCCCTTAACTAATTGTGGAACAAAGCAAAATTGAAATAAAATAATGATGAGCATGATATGATTTTTTTTTCCCCCTTGCAGCCTAAGCATCTCGTGCCTGTCCTTGCTTTGCGGCAAGGAGCCCAACACCTGCCATAAAGAGCAAGCACCCCCACACAGCAGCCTCACACCTTGGTACTGGTCGTGGTCCCTGACCATGGGGCCTCCCCAGCTCCTCCATGTCATGAACTAGGGTGGTTTCCTGCATCAGCCGGGTGCGAGCGAGGGCTTGGCATGGTGGTCCCCAGGACCTCGCCACTCATTCAGGACTACCTGATTGTTAGTGTGGAGCCCTCCAAAAGCTTTCGGTTAGATAAAAGCAGAGCTCAGCACCAAAACACCCCTCGCCTGGCGCTCACCTGCTTTACCTGTGGGTAAAGCCCCTTTCCCGCCCAGGCGCCATTTTGTGTCGCGAGGCGCACACACTGTCTGCCATGGCGGGAAGGAGGCTGCGTAAGAGCTGCATCCCCACTGCTCCTGCACCCTCCTGTGGGGAGCAGGACCTGGTGGCCTTGATGGGCTGCACCTGGGGAGGCTGCCTTAGTCCAGCTGGAGACCATCTGAGGTGGATGACGAGATGCTGATTAGCTCCACCTGGGGAGGCCATTTTAGCCTGGCTGGGGTCGGTGTGAGGAGGAATCAATTCCTGAGGTAAATGGTGAGTGATGGTGGTTGTTATGCCCAGGGCTGTTTCTTTTATGTGTTTTGTGGCTCTAGGGCTGGTTTGGTGATACTGGGCCTTCCTGTCCTTAGGAAGCAGGAGAGGGGAGGGCTATTTTTGTGGGGGTGGTTCTTTCTGAGGAAATGTGTTGCTTTGGGTGTGGTGTTTCTGCTCAGCCTGCACCCCTAAGGCGCTGCCTGTGCTCGCGAGGGCCTCTGTGTGGTGTGGGAGTGGCTTCAAAGGCTGAGAAACTCCCTCAAGTCACTGCCGCCAGAAGCAAAAATCTAATACAAAGCAGCCTGGTCCCTTGTTTTCCCAATATCTCTGCAAAATATGCCAGTTTTGCTGCTGGAGTTTTAGCTGAAGTGAATTTTCCCGGGTGAGGTGATGAGGTGGTGCCTGGGCCCAGCTGGCTGGAGCTGCCAGACCAGGAGCGGCCGGGATGCCAGGGGGTGACTGCCCGGCTGCCAGCATTGCTGGAAAACCTCTGTGGCTCCCTGTGTCCACAAGCAACTGCTGCCTTGGGTTTCACTTCCCTGGGAAGACAGCTTGACTGTCCATCACCAGGTCTTGGCACGTGGAAGGTTAAAAGCTTTTTAGTATCTCGTGCACCTGTGAGGAGGGTAACCAACCATAGCATGGTGATAATGAATTGCAGTGAGTGCAGAGTGATTTGTGTGCCATGGCAGCATGTCTAATCCATAAATCTAGAGGCTGTGTGTCTTGGCAGCTCCTGGCTCAAAGACGCGTGTCGCAGATGCCTTCCCGATGTGCTGCCCAAGGGAGAGCTGGCTGTCTCCGAGAGGGGAGGCACAGTCCAGGAGTGTTCGGTGATCTCAAAGGGGAAACAGTGGTGTTCAGAGCTTGTGAAATGCAGCAGAGATTGTACTCTTTACAAATCCTCTCTTAATATCAAGGCCAGCCTAACTCCTGGGTGTCAGGCCTGCAAGGTTTGTTGGAGGGCTACAGGGGGCTTTCAAGCAGCTCCTGCCTCTGAGAGGCATTGAGGTGAAAAATTGAGGAACTAAACTTGGCTCTGGATCCAGAGTTAAACGTTACAAGTGCTACCTGCTTTCTGTGTTTTGCAGTATGTGCACACATGCTATATGCCTACATAAAGATATATATTGCCTGAAAGGACAGGATATAGTGCTGATAGAGACTGTAAAAGATTTAAGTGGTTTTAGTCCAAAGAATCTCCAAGTCACTTTCCTAAATGAGAACATGACCTATGGATTTCTTTAATATGTCTCATGATCTTCTGCTCTAAAAAGTTTGTGGTTATTGGGAACAGAATATACTGGGAGATGATTCTTTCCCTTTCTATATAAGAGGGTTAACTTGAGAATTATACACCTGAAATGCCAAGAATGGCCTTTGTGGATAACTAATAGTTTAGGCAGGGTAATGTCCTCATCCATAATATCAGTGATTACTTCTGGCCTGCCCTGTCAGAGCTTTTTGACATACAGATACCATTCTTTTTTGTATGGAAATAGAATTCTACTTATTGAATAACTGCCTTAACAAGTCAACACTGGTAAGAGCTCTAATCTGACTTTGCTCAGAAGAGGGCAGCAAATAGTCTTTTATCTCACAGAACGGTTCAGGTTCTCGTTCTACTGGCAAAGCCAACCTGAGATGTGGGCCTGGGAGAGGATGAAGGCAGTTGACCCTTAGCTTTGCTGACACCCCAAAACACCGGACCATGGCTGAGAGGGAGGACCGTGGGTATCATTTTACTATGGCTGTGGTGAAAATGCTACTAGCTGTCCATGGGGTGTTTAGGCTGGTGGGTTTTGGAGAGCTGATAATCAGCCTTCTGGGTGGGGGAAACTTGCCTGTCACTATTGTGGTATCTCTGGGTGGCTGCAGGGGAAGCTCTGCTTCTTGAAACCAGCCCTATGGCCCCTTGGCAGCCAGGAGGAGGTGGTATCCTGAGAATACCCTGGGCTATGTAGGATAATGGATGCAGACATGTCCAAAACTGTTGGAGTTGGTCCTGTGTATTCCTGAGAAAGGAAACTATGGAGGCTGAACGGGCAATATCTGGGTGTCTGGGGAACGTGGCTGCCCCAGGCTCAGGCAGGATCTGTGAGGAGCTGGTTTTGGTTTGGAAGGACTACTCAGTGCATGGCTCACGTTAGGAATTAGTCCTTTGCTTGGCTGTCTCTGGGAGCAAGTGTGCCTGGAGTCAAGGAGCTCTTCCCTCCTGGTGCTTTAGCCTCCATAGTTCCCAAGCTGACCAGGAGGTGGTGCGGCTGCTACACTTGCTTTGGGTCTCCATTACCGCATCTTTCAACATGGTCTTAGCAAGCTGACTCTTTCTTTTTTTTTCTTTTTTTTTTTCCCCCAGGATGAGACTTTAATTTCCTTCTATTGATCATGGCCAAAGGAGAGCTGAAATGGAGATTTTATTCCAGACACAAAGGTCTCCTTATGCACCGCGTTGTGATCCCTTTGAATGAACCTGCCAGCAGAGTGAAGGCTCTTCTCTGGGCCATTTTGTACTTTTTTTTTTCAGGCAAATCTTCATATTTGATCAGCTGTCTGGATTCCTGCAAGGAGAGAGAAGGGAGATAAAGTAGGAAATCATTGCATTCCTTGGGGACAGCAGACAAAGTAACAGGCATCAGGACTCGGGCATCAGATTGAGTTTCCATAATCCCCAACTGTTGCAGTGAGATTGAGAGTTTAATAAAGACAAAGTAGAGGGGGAGGGAAGGCAAGGCAACCTCCCTGTGCAGCTGCGAGGCTCTTTGGCCCCATTGGGCCTCCCTGGAGGTCCAGCCCGAAGTCTCCACCATGGGCTGCCTGTTTGCTTCAAACCAAGACCGTCACTGTCTGTCTTGCCTCATCCTCAGCTATTCTGTTGGTACCTGCTCTTCTCTGCCTGCTCAAATACTGTCAGTGTTCCTCAGGCTGCATGTGTAACTTGTCCCTCTTCTGTCGTTGGTTCTTTGCTGAACCAACTTCACCAAAGCCATCAAACTAATTAATCTGATGATGCAGTGCAGAAGGCTTTGAAAGCAGGAGGCTGGTGTGCTTGTTCCCTTCTTCTCTTCCCCTCTCCCACCATCTGTTAAGGATGACACTCTAATTATCCCTTTGCTCTCTGCTTGAGACTCACAAAAGCACAAGAAGTAGCACTATAATTTCTAGGCTCCCTACACCTAAATGAAGGGAAACTTGCAGGAAGTGTTAGTGGTGACTGTACTTGTACATCCCTGCACAAATACCCATGTGGTTCCCTGAAATGCTGCAGTTTTTCACACCTATGCCTTGCTGGTTCCTAATGTGGTGTGATGGTGTGAGCAAGGCTCACAGAGCAGGGAAGGATGCAGAGCGGCATGGGGAGGGAGAAGAGGGGGCTGCCCTGTCAGTAACTTTCAAGTGTATCGTGACAGAAGTGTGGATCTGATGGATGGCTCCACGTGAAGTGGAGTGTGCTTAGAACTAGGTGCTAGCATTTGATGTGCCAAGCAAAGTTGTGCTAACCACACTCTGGGTAAGTTGCTGTGTGTTGTAACCAACTGTAGCCTGGTTCTTGTTCTGGAGGTGCTGGCAACCCTGACGTGGGGATGCAAATGCTCAAAACAAGTGTAACTTGGAGGCAGTGGAAGCAGGGAGTGAAATCCTAGCCCTGCTCCATTTCGCCAGGTTCCTCAGCGAGTCTTTGGATTGTGTGGGAGAAATGTGCTAAGCTCTGCGTGCTGAATGTCAAGCTGAGCCGTATATTTAGATGAGGTCAATGCGATGGGCCATGGCTGTGGGGCGAGGACACAGCGTGATGCATCTTGCTAGTGTACCTTAGCTGCGTACACCGAGGCAAGTGCTTCTGAAAGCACCAAAAACATCGAGGTAGCACCAAAATGAGAGGAAGTGGGATGCCACATCCCATGCATTTGTTCCTGTGGTTAATCAGGCTTTATATGGGAAAAAATGTGTAGCTTAATCCCCGCTTGTCTGGCAGTTTTCGACTTTCCCACCTTGCCTGGCGTTTATCCGTAGGTGTGTGTGTGGGGCCCATGTGCCAGGCGCTCTGCATTCCTGGGATGGGAAGTTGTGAAATCCATGTGGGGTGAGAAATGATCTCAGATGGGAGGGAAGTCTATCTTGGAAGTGATTCAGCTGTAATCCAGGACACGCGGAGCGTTTCAACAGGACAAGGAGTGCCTTCATCTCCAGGCTTGCCCTCTTTCTTGCTAGCAATGTGCTTCAATTCTTAACCGAAAGGGTATCAGCATCCAAAAAATTGGAGTTTAGATATGGAATGGAAATGAAAAACAGTTATCTAAACAACTTTAGAGCTTTTTTTAATCATCTCTTTAAAAAATAGATACATTTATACCAACTGTTCCTTCTTCCTGACAAGCTGTGATCTTTCTGATAAGATATTTTAGTGAATAGTTCCCACCAGCTTTGTATCTTGTACAGCAGAGAGGGTCCCTGTCCCCTGCAGGGCCTTCTGGTGAGGAAGAGATGGGGATAGAGAGCAGAAGTGGAGGATGGAATAAAACGTCTTTTCATTTTCTGCCCTCCTGCTTCTGGGAGCTGCTTGGAAACGGCTCCCTCCTTTGCCTAGGTAGCAAAAACACGATGGGAGAGCTCAGCACTCAGCGTTACTAATGCTCAAAGCAAACTGATGGCAGCCAGCCCCTATGATGAAGCCTGAGCAGACTGACTGGGCAAGCCACCAGAGGTGAGCAGAAGAAAGGGCCAAGTCTGATTAGTTTTCTGGCAGCAAGGAGCTTGATCTGAGGTGATTACTGAATATTTACAAGTGCTGAAGCTGTTGCTGCCTACTGTGTTGGCCTAGCTGTATTTCAGTGATTCCTACAGGTGGAAAACCATTGGCAAAAACAGCAGAGGGAGGATCTTGTTACAGGCTCGGAGAGGGAAGCAAGGATTTCCTTGCTGTTCTTGATGCCAGTTCACCTTGGTGGTAATGCTGATCCAGCCCTGCTTCTGTCTGGTGTGTCAGGAAGGGGAGACTCTCCTACTGGAGCTGCTGCACCTTTCTAAATGCTGTCTGTATACCAAGCTGTACATACAGTATAGCATGAAATAATGGAATGGCTTCACGTGAGCCTGCAAAGCAGAAAGAAGCTGGGGCACTTGCAGGCCTTGACCATGAGACACCCTGCAACACCACAGCAGAGTGGCTTTTGCTGGGACTCTGAGCCAAAGGAAAAAGCCAGAGTCTGTTTTAACTTTCTTGATAACTTGGAGTAATCTCGGAAGCGTGCTAAGCGTGAACATCTGCAAGCGCTTTGAGGCTGCTGAGTGAAGAGCGCTGGGTAGGGACAGGGTGAATCTCTGTGTTCAAAGTGGCGGCAGGGCTGTAGCTGCTGCTTGCAGCTTGGCTCTGCAGTTGCTTCTGACAAGTTTTCTCTGCCTTTGAAAAGCGTTTGGCTGCAGTAAGTGGTATGGCATTTCCAAAGTGTTTTCCTTGGCTTGGCTGGTGCCTCCTGGTCTCCGTTTCTTCCTTCTTCCTTCCCTATTCTTTGCAAACAGTTCAGTTTGGACCTTACTCTACTTTGTTTAGAGCTAGTATTTCCCTCAAATATTTAAATCTGTGATATTTATCTTGAGCAGCAGGCCAAAGAATCACAGAAATTCACTGCGGTTCTGTCTTGCCCTCCGTTTGCTATACAAAGGCTTCCCCGAGCAAATTTATAAGATCCTCTGGCTGCTTTTTATTCCATCCTGACACAGCAGAGAAGATTTGTTCGGAGTTACCTTTTCGGACAATGGAACACTAAATAGCTGCAGGTAGTGTTCATCCTTTTACCTACCCTGGGGTGACCTTGAAGTGTGAGGGACAGACATTCTCAATAAAATTAAAAGGTTTTTTAAATTTTATAATGGGGAAAGACAGGGAAACCGATGTAGGGGAAGCTGTAGGACTTGTCTTCTGTCACAGGCACATGACCAGCCAAGCTGGGATTGAGCAATTCTATCTCTCATGTGTTTTTGTGGAGGGGAAGGATGTGTACCTCAAGGTGACCTTGTATATGGGCATCTTCCTTGTGTTCCTATGGTGTGAACACTGCAGAAGAGGGTCTGCGCTGCCCTCTTCAAAGAGTTTTCCCCCCTCAGTGTCTGTACTCAAACTGACCCAAGTTCCCATTAGGCTCAGTGCCACCCTGGGGCCGCATGAGTTGATGTCACAGGTTCACACCAGGACCTTAGGGGTCTGCGCCTGTCCCTAGTCATGCACTTAGCTGGATGGCTACTGGCATCTCACAGAGGTCTCGTAAAATACTGCTATATCTTCCTGAGATGTTCCTGTCCTTGATGCCACAGTAAGGGAAGAAGGGAATCTCTTGATTGTGTGATGCAGCTGGAAGCCGCTACATTAGGAACTAATGTTCCAAAGTTCTAACTTCATTCCTGGGCATTAATTTTATCCTTGGGTCTGCCTAAATGAAGGATTAGGAGTTATAAAGGAGGTTTCCAGTCCCTTTTTTTTTGTTTTGTTTTGTTTTGTTTGTTTGGATGCTGTCCTTTGGTGTAAGGAAAGGCAAGTCCTGCTCCAGCAGGTCTCTGGACCTAGAGTAAATGCCTTTCTCTGCTGTACTGATGCCTTCAGGTGCCTGACATGCTGCCCACAGCACCTGAGGGATTCCTGCCTCCCCTCAGCCCCTTTTCCTGGGGGCTGGGATGCAAAGGCATTTGTGGTGTCCAGAGGAGGAAGGGTAGAGCACAAGCCTGGGGAGGTAAAGCTCCTCCACCTACGCCTGGCACGGCTCTGTTTTTCTAACTCTTTTGTGGTTGTGGTGTTGTCTCCTGGTACCCCCAGGACCCTGCTGTGGCGCTGGCAATCAGCAAAACCTCTCTCGTGTTCCTCCCTCAGGGCCCGGGCCTGAGGCCAGCCAAGCATTTGTGTGCATCTGCAGAAGGACCTTTGCCCCTGTGGTTTGCCAGCCCTGGACAGGGGCTCCAGCGCGTGAAGTGAACCCTTTCCAGCCCTGAGCTGCCAGAGTTAATTAAGCTCCCGCTTTGGCCAGGCTAGTCTTTCTGGGAAACTAGATCTATTGGGCTGTGCATTCCACAAGTCTCTCTTTGCCTTGTGTCCCACATATCTCTACAGGAAAAAGCTGCCACTTCTTCCATGTACTTAGATTCTTGGATTGGAAGGGGCAGGAGCCTGGGAAAGAGAGCTGGGCTTGAGTCCTTCAAGTCTTCGTACTGTTAGCAACTGCCAGGACCTTGCCAGGGGAGAAAAGCAGCCAAGTGCTGCTGGGAACAGCCTGGCTCTTCCAGGAGCACGTGAAGGCCATGTCTGAGGATAGGTGCAGGCTTCATGGTTGTCCTCTGAGAACTTGCTGAGTCTCCTTCCTTGCTGTACAGCTGGCCAGGGCACAGCAGTGGAGAAGTACAAGGTTTTCCTCTGGATGCTGCTTCGTTTATTTCACACTGTTGGTCAAACCCTTGCAGAATCACGTGCTTAATGGCTCAGAGGGCTGACTCCCCTCTGGCTGAGGTTTTTGAGGTCCTTGAGATACTGTACTCCAGAGTGTGTGGAGCAGAGGGCAGGGATTTTGCCTGGCCTTGAGCTGGAAAGAGCTGTGCTCCTGTGGCTGAGCTACCAGGCCAGGCTGCGCTGGTGGATGTGACTTTTCCCAAGGCAGACTTTTGTTTTAAAACAAGATACTGCTCTTGCACTGTGCCCAGTGCATCTGTGTGTGTTCAGGCTCCTGCCACCTGTGTTGCTGTGTTCTGTCCTGTAGCAGCTCTGTGCTAGTGCAGGGTCCCGAGCCCTGATTTGCTGGAGGGACAAACTCAGCCTTGTGTCTTGCACCATGTATGTGCCCAGCTCCTGTATTGGGACCAGGCTGTACAAGGCCATTCCCCGCTTCTGTGGGGCAGAGTGCTTGCAAACAGCCCTTCCAGAATCGAGCAGAAGGTTGGCCAGATCCCTTTCCATTAACTGAGCCTCTCTCTCTCCTGGTAAGAAAAAGGAGTCTAATCATGCTGTCTTCCAAAAATAATAATTAGAAAGCATAAAATTGCATGAAAGCTTGTAATGCTCTTCAGAAAGAAAGATAGGGACCTTTTTGACTTGTGCTGGAGGCAGGACACAGAGTTGTTTGCTTAATGTGAAAAAAGCCAGAATTTACCTGTACAGTCCAGTAATGTTTGGATAGAGGCTGCAAATCCCCCCCCTTTCCCATCAAACACTGTGAGTGAGTTGCAGTAAATCAGGACAAGCTGAGAGGGTTTTTTCTTTTTGAAAGGCCCTTGGTTGTCCAGCCATTTTTCTCCCCTGGTGCTGCTTCACGCCACTTCTGACTTTGATTAATAGGTCTCTGAATAAAATGTTAATCTAACTAGGGGTCCTTGGCCCAGCCCCCCTGCCCTCCATGCCTTGCACCAGAAATATCAGAGAAAACACACAGAGGTTTTGTCTCCCTGCAGAGCACTTGTAGCTTTTGATTAATGGGTGGAAGGGCCTGGCTCCAGGTTTGTGGCATCTCTCCCGACTGCAGAAAAATAAGCAAAAAGTCACCAAACATGATGCAGAGAAGGAAAGTCCCAGGAGTTGCAGTGAGAAGAAAGGGGAGGGAGAGCAGCTTATTTGGGATGTACCCTACTGTAAACTCTGGTATTTGTGAGTCTATGTTCAAACCTTCATCTCTTCCTTAACTGCTCTATATAATGGAGCTCAGACCATATCCAGCAATTCCCCAACCCTGTAGTATCAAACTTCTAATATCTGCATCACAAGCAGATATTGCCCTGGGCTGCCATTTCAAGTGCCTCTTGATAAGAATGGCTGTGAGAGCATGATACAAATACCTTGCTTGAAAGTGGCTGCAAAGCAAAGTTCTTCTCTTTCAAACTCTTGCCCATTTGCCAAATGAAGCTTCTTTGGAGCTTCTTAAATGGTCAGAACCAGGTGTTTCTCTTCTGTTTCCTGGTCAATATTGCACTCGGGATGTTCTTGCAATAATTTCATGTGGAAGCCAGACCTGCTGAAAATCATCTTGCTCACAAGGTGGATGATTTGGTGGAATTACATGAGCAGATATACATGTAAGGACTTCCCAGCGCAGGGAAACAAGGTTGGAGCAGGTTAAGAATCTGTGTTGAACTACTAGCTAGCTATGTTAGTCTGAAATAAGAGTATCTGCTAAAGGAGCTCACCCAAAAGGTGTTTTTGAGGCAAGCCTTAAGTGATGGAGTCGGATGGATGTAAAATGTGAAAATAAATGAAGAGACCTTCCTCTGCGTCCCCTTTGCAGAGTGATCAATGCTGTGCCTGTGCCTTGTGAGCAAAGCGTGTGTCCTCTAGCTGCTCCTAGGGCTGGAAGGTGCAGTCTAGGCTGCACGTGGAGCTGTCTGGTAGTTTATTGTGTGTGTGCTCAGAGTTAGAGCAGCCTCAGGAAAGGCTTGTGGCACTGAGAAAAGAAACAACTGCTACCCTTGACCTTCCCTGAGCATTCCAAGTGTGGATTTCTGGTTGTTGTGCATAGAGTTTCAATCTCTGCAGCTGCAAAAAAAAACTTGTGCCAAGGAAGTCCTTCATCCTCAGCCATGAAGGAAAATTGTCAATTAAGACAAAGCCCTGATAGTGGGAGACAGCTGAGCTTGCTTCAGCTGGAGGGAACCTGCCAGGCAGCTTGGCCTTTCCTGGCACTGCTCGGGACATGGGGCAGTTGCCATGTGGCTTTTCTGGCAGCATCCTGGAGGCCTGGGCAGCCCTTTTGGACCTGTTGTGCTGCACCCTGGTAAGTGACGTGCCTGGAGGATGCAGCCGTCGCTGCTGACATGCGCTTTGTTTCCCATGTGATGGATGGCTTGGTGGCCCAAGACGTGCCATTGTCCCCTGGCCTGTGCCCTTGCTTCAGTGATTCTTATCTCTGCTCTTGCTCTCCTCCCTGCAGCGAAGGTGGCCTTCACTGGCCCTTTCCGTGGGTGCCTCCTTAGGGCTGGTGGGCAGCCCTGGGGACAAGCAGGGCCTGTCGTGCTGTTTACCTGGCCTGTGTGGCGGGCAGCCCTTATCGCCGAGGGGAAGGCAGATAGGAGGGATTCTTTTCCTTAGCCAAACAGTTGGCTGTATGGGCCGTGTGGAAGCACTCGTGTAATTACCGCTGCCTGCTCTCACACCCCTATCTTGTGCATCACCAATCCATCACGGCCACCTCGCATTGTCCCCTAATTAACGGGACAAACTGCAGTGCATTGTCCCCACTCCTCCATTTGCAGAGGAGGCACAAAGACTTGGAGGAAGATTTCAGTCCCCATCAGCCTTTTTCCTTCTCTTGAACTCTTTTCTTTTTCCTGTATCTTCTGATCCATCTCTTGCCTCTAAAGGTGTCCCACCTGCTCCTCTGAATGAGCACTTATTTGCAAACCTACAATCAGCACGGAAAGAGGGTCCACAAAAGGACAGACGTAGGGATTTTAACCCTTCTTGTCCCAGCACTGTCACATGCTCATTCCAGCACTAGTGCAAGGCCTCTGGTTTTTGTGTTTTGTTTTTCTGAGCTCCCTTGGCAGATGTCTGGACTTTTCATTACTGTAAATTAACTAAAGTTGTATCATCAGCTGAGCCTCTAAGACACTGCCAAGGGTTGAGTTGTGAGCTGAACTATGATGAGGTGGAAGATCTCCATGGAAGGTGGAGTATGTGGATTTGAGGAGAATTACTGACATTTTGGTTTTGCTGGCCCAGGAAGATAATACAGTTCAATGATCCCTATAGCTTTAAAGTTCATCATTGTGGCCTCTGGAGTGGGAAGGGAGCTGGCTGTAATTGGGAGTGAAAATGATTTCCTTTCTGGAGGCAAGGTGAGTGAGACTTCTGTGCTGATGGATAGCATGGAGAGCTGGGAGAACCGCTTGTATGATGGAGGTTTCCCTAAACTGCTTCCCCTTGCTTCAATAGGCTGTTCCCAACAGCCTGTGGAGGGGGTCTCCTGCTCCACTGCCTAGTGATAGAACCAGGGGCTGCACGTTGGGCTGGGGCTGAAGCTCTGCCCCTGCTGAGAGGTCTTGCTGCTGCTTTCCTCTTTGGCTTGTAGTGTCTGGCATGCTGTGGCCCTGTTCTCTGTTGCAAACTTTAGCTGCTGAAGCAATACAAATAATAATGGCTCATAGACCCTCTGCTCTCTTCCTCTACAGATTTTTAGAAAAGGTCACAATTCTTACAGCTGCTGCTTTGGCAGCAGAATTTAGTCCTTTGCGTTGATAGCTTCACACAGCCAGCTTTGACTCTGGGTGTCCCTTGGAGCAGATCTTGACTTGGAGGCTAAAGAGCTATTATTTTTTTCTTATTTGAGACGTCAGGTTAGTCTGTTGGAAGAAATTTATGTCTGTAAATACTGGCAGGCCAGGGCTTATAATAATAATTTAAAAAACACTGCTTATTTGTCCTCCGTCCTCATTTCCACCACCCGTGAGCTGTAAATTAGACCTGTCCACCCCATGAAAATGCTGGAGGAGTGACCTGGTGCTGACCTCCAAGCTATGGAGCACTTCTCAGTGCTACCTGCATCCCAGTGACCAGGTCACCTGTATTAATATCTGAGCACACTGGAGTTCCTCTTCTGAGGCCACTGAAGCACAGGGTCTCTAAGCTTTGCCTGGAAAAAGGCTTTGCCACTTCAGTACATCTGAATGGAAAGAGGAAGACCTGTTCGTGTTTATTTTACAGCCCCTTTTATTGACTTGATTTATAGCCTAAGGCTGTGAGTTAATTGAGGTCTAGCCCAGGAGAGGGCACCTGGAAAGGGGAGGTGCTGCTAGTGCCACCACCAGGAAACACGTGGGAAAGTGCTGCTGTAAGACACAATTAGTTGTAAGCTCCTGCCTTGCCTCAGTATCAGCAAACTGAGCTTTTGCTACCAGGACTGGTCCTTCTGGCTCAGGGAACGTCCTCTGCTCAGCATGGGTGGCAAGGACTGGGGGCAGAGGTTAGCCAAGAGGGGGGATGCATTTCCATTGCACGCCCTTCATTGAAGCATCCTTCTGCCTGTGTCTTGTGGGTAAAACCTGGTCACCTGTGTAAGTGCAACTGTCATCACCTGTGCTAATGGAGACCTGGTGGGGTTGTTCCCAGCCTGGGAGCGGTTGCCGGTCAGTTTGTGCCATCTGGGCCTGCAGAGCAGTGACCAAGCCAGCTCTGCTCTTTGACATCCAAGTTGCAGTGAACAGGGTGCATATTTGGATGCAGAGGCTGTGTCATGGGGCAGGTGAGGAAGCAGAGCCCTTCTACTCATGCCAGCTGGCTCTGGATCACGTCTGGGAAAGAGCTGCTTCAGCCCAGCACTGCCCTGATAAACAAATGTGAAATAACACTGCAACGGGTGGCCGAGGGTGGCGCGAGAGGGCTGGGGGACATCTCTGCAGGGCCCCTTCTCTGTGGGAAATGCTGCTGCAGCTGTGGGGTTTGGCACAATCCTGTACCAGGTGTACTCGGAGCCAGTCTGGCAGCTCCTAGCAGGAGGAGGTGAGGGATGCCAGCAACTCTGCACCATCTTCTGTGCCTGAGCTCTCCCCCTTTCGTGGAGTTGTGCTGCATGAGGAACGTTTTTGTTCAGCAGAAGTCCTTGGTAGATAGGGGCCACTTCTCTTGCTACGATGGCTCTGCCACAAATATGCATAGCCCTCTATTTCCTCTATAGTCCTCTGTTTCCTCTCAGCTTTTTTTTTCCCCCTGTGTGCTTGTGTAACAAATGGCTCTGCGCGGCCACTATTCCCTTTGCAAGGAGACCATTTCTGTCACCAGGAGGGCCCTTATGCTCTGCTTTGTGCCAGGGAAAGCAAAGGAGTAGATAATGATGCTGACAGATGACCCAGGAGGCGGCCTTCACTTCCCCTTACGTGTCCAGGTCCCTTGTCCTCATCCACAGCCCTGGTTACTCCGTCAATGGTTGATTTGGCAAGTTCCAAAGAACTTGCCAGAACTGAGAACTGTATTCACCACTTGAAAGGTGTCTGGTCACCGAGATTAAGCCTTTAGATCAGCCCGCTTGGGGAGCACAGAACATTTTGATCTTGGTAGGTTGCTGTCCCTTTCACTATGCCTAGGAAGGTGCAGAGTTCACAAGCAGATGCACCTTTAGCAACAAGCTCCTCTTCCCCCACCTTCATCCTCCTTTCCAGCTTCATGCAGTTCCAGTTGCAAGTGCCCTGGCACCTCCTGCCTTCTCCACCAGCCTGTGCCAGACAGCAGAGCCCGCGAGTGCCCATGGAGCTGAGCGATGCAGATCCCTAGTCTGCCATTTGGCTCCACATTCCTAATTCATCACCAGCTGACACAGGCAGGAAATAAAAAGACCAATTTACCCTTCATCTCTCCTGTGCAATGGGCCCCCTTCTTTAAGCCATCAGCCCCTTTATCTTTGGCTGTCAGAGTGGCTGCAGTGTAGCTTGTTTCATCCGTCTTGGACATTGCTTGGACTTTCATGGCACTTATTTAGCCCCAATCAGATAATCGCTTCTGGGCCTCCCTGAACAGAGGTTCATGACGCTGCTGCTGCTGCTGCCCCATCCCATCCCACTGTGTTCCTGCAGCAGAGGGGGCTGAGGGCCTTCAGCATGTGCTGAAGAGGCTGTTCAGGGAAAACGAATCCCCAGAGGCCAGTGATTTTTGAGATGCCTTAGGCTAAGCCCTATCCGCTGCTGACTGGAGAGAGACTTGGAATGATAGGGATGCAGAGGTGCAGACAGGCAAGCCTGGAAAGTCTTTGCAACCAGGCTAAAATAAGGACCAAAAGCCCTTGGTTATCAACAGCGATCTTCCTAAAGCTCTTTCTACTGCTGCCCAGGCTGAGGGGAGAAGCCCAGGGCATGTGTTATGCTATATCCCAGCTCCATGGATTTACGGGGTTGTGGTGGCCTGTTACAGATGTCTGGTTACGAGGGGTTCCTTGCATCAAGGGACACAGTATATTTTGAGCCATCAGAGTCGTACTTTGGGAAAGGCATACTGGTTTTTGGAGTGTTTTCCCTCTTGCTCTTCCCACCAAGCTCCCCCTCCTTCTGCTGGTCGGCAGAGGGCATCAGGAACCTGAGAGAGTTTTCAGGAAGCCTTTCCTGCTATCCCTGCAGGGCTGCGAAGAGGTAGGAGGGGCCCTACTTTGGGTCTGGTTTCTGTGCAGTTTAGGAACAGAACATCTCCCAGCTCCATCTCCCCCAGCCTCACAGACCCTGCCACTCCACAGGCTGGCTCTGAATCCCTGTTGCTGCCCATGGCCCTGTGTGTGCAGACCCTGCTCTGCCCTGTCGGTCTCCGCTGCCGGTGGCCATAGTGAGTGTCAGTGGCAGGGTCAGTGCTGAGCTGTCGCTAATAGGTGCATGGAGAGGGATGCTCCATTTGCCCTACTGTGCCCAAGTGGCTTGGAGGGGCTTTACATGGATCAGGGTGCAGCTCTCTTGTGTTTCCTCTGGTGCAAGTCCCCTCTGGAAGTAGGGACAGGCAATATAGGAGTTGGCACTGGCATTAGGAGCTCTTCCTGCCTAACCTTCCCTTGGCATGTTCAAACCCTGCATCAAGGCAGCCCCTGGCAGCACTGCAAGCACTGTTTGCTGCTGTCTTCCACAAACACAGGTGAAAAAATAAGGACTGTGCAGCAGGGGCAGCCCCAGCAGGAACAGCCCCGGCCGTATCCCATGACACAGAGCCAGACATGCTGTGTTGACTGGCACTAATGACATTCCTCATAGCCCTCTTGCCCTGGTGAGTATTTTTAAAAGCATGTGGTGTCTAAAAAGACATTCCTTTTTCCTTGTTTTTGTTACGTCTTAAACTCTTACACTCCGATTGGCCTGCTGAACTCCTTGCTGTGTTAATGGTCTTTTGAATTTTGAATCTGGTTCTGTGTTACATAAAATTTGGTAGCCCCTGCAAAGTCAATTCCACTTCCCTTTCCCCTCCTGCCTGCCTTGCACTACATCTAACTCACAAATAATTGCAGGGGAAGTTGATAGAAAACTTGCAAAAGAATAAGATTTTTTTTTTTCCTGCCAGTTATCTTTCCAGCAGACATGTGGTGGAGAGGGGAGCCTGC
>JAVCKT010010165.1:0-20382 GCA_032273925.1 Rhynchotus rufescens | reverse complement strand
GCTTCTGATTGCCACAAGCACTCATGGAAACACCTGCAGCAAACACAGAGCTGGAGCCTCGGAGAGAGCGACCCAGGGAAAATTCTGTGATTTTCACCCCCACAGATGAAACAAACACGATAGAGAAGAAATGATGGAACGTTCCACTGTGACTGCCTAAAGCACAGTTTAAATCTGATACTCCTACCCCTAACAGAGAACTAAACAGAAAACAGGAGGAAAGCCTATTTCCAGATGCAATCAACCACTCGTCCTCACAGTTCTGCTCCAATCCTCCCGAAACCGGGGCAGACCTTCCAAGAGCATCCCCAAGCGCCACTCCTGCACGTTGTCTAGCAGAGCAAGGAGCTATTTGTGATGAATTTCTTTCATTCCAACGCAGTTAACCACTTTGCTGTTTCTTTTATTTCTCTCTTCGGGGCAAATCCTTAAAAACCAGCCTTCCCTATCTTTGTTTGGTTAACCACAAAAGAGAATGGAGGTCATGCGATCTGCAGCAAAAGAGGCAAAAAAAGGTCCCTGCCTTGCAAGAAAAGGGCCCTTCACCTGCAGTGAAATCCAGATTTAAAAGGAAAGACCACATCTCTCCAGGCACAAAAAGCCAGCGCTAGCAGAGGTGGAAGCAAAAGCAGCTTTCTGGGGTCAAGCGAAAACCGAGGGAGGATTTTGGGATAAGAAGGCAATTGATTGTGGAGCTCCTCTAACTTTTTTAAGCGTGGTTGCTTAAAATCTCATCCTCGCAAGTTGCTGGAGAGGGAAATGAAACCGAAAAATAAACCTGAACACCACTGAAGCTCTTGTCATTCCCAGGCTCACGCAGCCAGAAAGCCCAGGGTTTAATTGCGTACCAGGCAGCAAACAAGCTCCTTTTGCTGGTTTTCAAACTTGTCTTTTGCTCAGCCCCCTCATACTTGCATTGTGAGAGGCAGAAACTGTTTCCTGGCCATCTCCTCAGCGCCAGCTGTGCTTTTACTTCCTCACACTCTGCCTCGCTACCACCTGCTGAACGCTGCTCAGAAGCGGACTCTGGCACATATCAATGCCACGACACATCCCTACCAAATCCCGGCGCAAAGGCAGCTCTGGATGTCACAGGTGAAGAGCTGCGAGGTGTCACCAGGGCTCAGGTGCAGCACATTTGCCCGACACCCTCTAGGCAGCTTGGGCTGGAGAGGTGACCTGTTCTCTCTCCACTTCTAAATAAACTATTTGAGCTCTGCCTCCAAAACCTGCCCCTCTCACAAGGATCCGCCTCGCCCCTTGGCCCCACTTCAGAAGAAACTCCAGAGCCTGCAGGTCAGGAGGGAGCAAAAGTCACTCATGGTCCGAGAACGGAGGCACAGATGATTTCCCCCAGGAACGCTCCTCCTGCCGGGAACTCTAACGGAGGATGGGGAATGCGGATCTGACACAGGGGCCGGCACATCAAGCTCCCCTCCCGCGGCCGAAGCTGCCAGAGGAGACTCTGCATTTGTCCCTTCCAGCTCTGCTACTGCTCCGCAAGCCAACGCCGACGCTCCTCGGAGCGAGGGAAACCGACTGCCAAAGCGGAGCCAGGCAGGACTGGGGGGCTGCCCGCCCCAACCCGCTCCCGCTGCCGGGAAGGTGCTGGGAAGGGCGCGGGAAACGCAGCGCCCAGCGCCGCGGCTCCCATACGCACCCCCGGCAAGGATGCTCTGCAGAGACAGCGCCCGGGTTGCACTGCCTTTTAATAGACACCAGCCTTATTCTTAAGGCTTAATGCACCCTGTAAAAGACTATTATTTTAGAAAGCATCTAATTCCCGAACATAAAGATTGGGCTGAAGCGGAATCTTTCAGCTTACCTTCAAATGCCACCACCTTTATGATACCCTCTGAAGTTAAAACAGATTGTGGTGTCTCTGGTAGTAGCATCAACATAAATCTGCACTGTAATAAGAAACAAGTCTTAAAAGGAAGATTACAGAAACAGATTTTCATCTGCCGGAGGTCTGGTTTACTTCAAAAATCTACATAATTTGTATACAGACAGAGTTGGGCTTCGGAGGGACTTGAGAATATCAAACCTCGGAGATTTGCAAGTGTTTGGTTTAAAGTCAAAGCTGGTACCACCTTTATATTTCCGGACACGCTTTATTCCTTGTCCTAGTTCCATGCACTTCCAGCAGGCATCGTGCTTCTCAACCTGCATGTTGCATCTAATGATTTCAGTGCTGAAAACTAACCTCCTACTCCAGTTTCCATACAGATGTCATAAAAAAAAAAAAGCACCAGAAATGGATTACTGCCCAGACCCGTGGTTTACACATTCATTAAACAGCTTATACTTAGAATCCTCTTAAAAAGTCACTTAGTGGTACACGGATATTCGACACGACAAATAATTGTCTTAAAATAAAGAATTTACTATAACTTTCTACTCCTCCCAGCATGACAACCCTACCAGGCTTCTGTCTTTCTGTCTTACTTTTTAGTCAATATGGACGGTCATTTCCCAAGGCACCATGAACGAATATGTGTCCTACACCATCACGAGGAGGGCATCTGAACTCCACCTAGTTGAAGCATGAGAAATCTTAAAAAAAGAAACCCAACCTACAGCAACTGCAGGTGGAAAGTAACCTGTGAGGGAACTGCCAAGCGTCACAAGCAGAGGCAACACCGACATCGTACACTCCATGTCTGCTCATCTCACCACAACCCAGGCAGATCGCGCACCTGAAAGCCCTTGAGCAGCACGGGATGGTCCAGGCCCCCAGCAGCCACCTCGCTACCCAGAGAGATTTGTTAGTAAAAGTATTGGGGAAAAAAATAAAAATTGATCATAACTAAGGATTTTGATCAGGAGGAACCAGCTCGCAAAGACCTGCTTGTTTCTTCCAGGATGTAACACGTCCTGTTTTCTAGCAAGCTCAAGGCTTATGGTTCTAATTGCTTAACAGAAGCTTTGATAAATCCTCCTTCTTCCTGCAGCACTTGCGAGGTTCTGCTAGATCCCACACACACGATCCTGCAGTTTTTATGTTCTCAGCTTGGGTTGATTCCATTCAAGAACGCAACCCCGAGATGAGAACCTCCTACTTGATTCCCAGCGAATGATTTACTTGCTTTCCAAGCTTCTCTCTGTGCTCCCCTGAAACACGGAGGCACATGAGAAGTGGCTGCAGTTTGGGGTGTTTTCTAAAGGCAGATACGGACACTTTCATAAACCACAGCTTCCCGGACTGTGAATGCTGCAGGACACACATTAATGTCTTCATAATCCGGAACAGCAAGACAGTCCTGCAAGTTCTAACAAAATGTAGAAAGTAAAAATAACAATTCAATGCTTCTACAAACAAGTTGGCAAATAGGTAAGGAGGGGAAGGAAAGGAGGAGGCAGCAGAGTGCTCCTGCACACGGCCCCCATGCTCTCGACGGGAGCTGCAAATCCCTCGGGATTGGGCCAGCACCTGACGACCGCAGCTGCTCACGCCGGGAGACCTCGGAGGCGGATCATGCAGCCATCCGGCACTGCCGGTGTCAGAGAGGGCCCTTCCCAACAACCCTCGAAATCCTCTCCCAACAAACCACTTAGGGAGTTTGAAGGCAAAATGGAAAGAATGATGTTGCTGTGATGTCTGAATCGAACTACCAGGACAACGAAGTGCTCTAGAAGTGTAAGGAAAAGGATTCAACGTGCCCAAGGAAAGAAGAGGGAAATACCTGGGCGCTTTGGACTACGCTGCCCTCGGACTTGCCAAGACAAGTTACTGCACTGGTTTCATGCCGAGACTTTGAACTGAACGCGCGCTAGTGACGTCTGCGTTTACACAAGCCTCTAATAAACTGGGATACACTTATACTGAGTGCCCCACACCTCCAGCAGAAGCCTCCCAAAAATGGGAGTTTCAGCACCAATAAAATGGCATCTCTTCAACCCTGCGGATGCAGCAGGCACAGGAGCTGCACAGGAGAAGCGGGAATGATCCCATGTCCAGTGGGGAACATCCACAGCAACTGCATCTCTGCTCCAGCAAAGGCCAGAACCTCTTCACCTCTTCTTCGTCTAGAGGTGGGTCTTCCTCTTTCCCAGCTACGATGGAGAAAGCTGGTTCCCTCGGAGCACCTGAATTCACCGTATTCACAAAACGTTTTACAAAAGCAGGAAATTACTCGTTGCCTCTCGTACTACCTATTTTTAAACGCTGCGAGCCTGACTAAAGGCAATAAATAAAGATGCCAGCCTTTAAATGACTAAAAGAAGATGCTCTTTCACTAATGAGCTACTAAGGCTAGACTATAATACTTGCATCATCTAAGAAATTCTTTGTGATTTGGAAAATGTCAAAACATATTTAAACATAGACAAAAAAATATCTTAACTGCTTATTTTTCACTTTTCCTTTCCTAAGCTCAGAAAGGTAATACCCCTGCAGATCAAAAGGCCAGATAAATCTTATTAAGTGCCGCGTTTTCCCTTTTGTCTAGTGCTCCCTCCGCATTCCATCATTTCAGGCCTTTGAAATTCCTTTGTTGCGCCTGTGATCAGGGTTTCCAGGGGAAATCTGGCATGGGATCTGAGGGGAGCGCGCGGCCACCGCAGCCTTCCTGACAATTAATCACTGCTAAACTGTTGCTTTCCCCCTACCTCACGAGCCCCAGTATTTTCAGCGACCTGACCAGTCCTGCAGGGTGCTAAGGAGACAAAACTTCCCGCAGGATCCGCTTCTCCCAGCGCCGACTTTCCCGGGACACGGCCTGGCCACTGGGAAACTCAGGCGGAGAGACAGGCGCTTCCACCACGGGGAGCGAGTCACGGGATGTGCTTGTTTTATGTGTCTATGGAAACGTCATCAGATGAGGATGTGCACCCATCTGGGCAAAAAGGGATAAAGCATTAAAAGTGCAAAGAAAGCATTAAGAATAACTTAAAGAGTTATTATTAAGAGTTATTAAGAATAACTTAGTAAGAGTGCGCTCTTTTGAGAGTTTTTGATATATATGAAATGTAATACAAGAAGAAAAAAAGGAGAATCGGAACATTTGCATGAAAACATCTATAATACACAATAAGCAGAGGAAAAAAGAAGCTGATCTATTTATCTCCTGTTTATTTTCTCTGCCCTTGCTGAACATGCTGCTTTGGTACCTGGGGCATCATTCTCCCTCCATGGAGGGCTACGGAAAGGCCCCCAACAGCTTCCAAAGGCTCGCGTACCAGGAGGGACCATTTCTTGTAATGACAGTATGCACAAATTCGTAATGTTTTCCCAAGCTCCGTTACGAAGCGTCACTCGCAGGTCAGATAATTCACGCTTCCGAAGGGCGATCTCCGTGTCGCAGATGTGCGGTGCCCCCAGGGCCACGTGCGGCCCCTCCACAGCCCATGGCGGCCGCGGGCTCGGCCGCGCACCAAGGCCAGGGCGCCGGAGCACCGGGCGGGCTGCCGTGTCGCTGCCCCCTGCGACACTGACACGGGCCGCGCTCCGGAGGGAAACTCCGGGGTTCACAACCCTCCTGAGCGGCTTTGGATGGCGGCAGGGCGGGTGGAAGGCCCTGGCGCTGGGCGCTGCCGAAACAACGGGCGGGATGGGGAAGATGAAACAACGGGCGGGACGGAGAAGCGTGGGGAGCGCAGCCGGCAGCTCCCCTCGCCCGGGAGGAGGAGGAGGAGGAGGAGGAGGAGCAGCCCCTGCGAGCGGCGAGGGCGCGGGAAGGGAGCAGGGCCCGCACAGGCCTCTACCATGATCCGCTCTGCCTCAGGGCGCACAGGCTGCAGGACAGAGCTGCCCCGGCCGCCACAGGCAGCGCCTCCGCGCACGGCGCCGCGCTGACCTGCGGCGGGAAGCGGCAAGGAGAGCCAGTCCCGAGCTCTGGGAAGGGACAAGGCCGAGCTCTGGGAAGGGACAAGGCCGAGCTCTGGGACAGGGAAGCAGCGAGCGCCACGGGAGGGCCCTGCGAGACGGCAGGGAGGGAGGTCAGGGCCGCGCTGGAGGGGCTACAGCCCCTTCCACATCCATCTTCCCAATAAATCAGACGCCTTCAGGCATGCAATAAAGCAGGTATTTGGTACAAAACAAAAACAAACATTTGGTACAAAACAAAAAGGTTTAGGCATGATGAGAAAACACCAAAAAAAGCCCTGGTTTGGGGATATAAAAAGTCCTACTGCTGTTTTCCCTTTCACGCTGTGTTTCTTCATGGGGTCTCAGGGCCCTTCAGACTTCTGCTATTTTCCTTCTTATTTTTCCTGACAATCCAAGCATCTCTCAGGAAACAGCATTTTCTGCACACTACTTTTGTTTAATTTTTTATTTCCCATTGCTTTAACCCTTGTTTTCTTTGCAGATTTGTCCAGAAATCACACCAGCTCTGAAAGAGAAGCAACAGCTCATGCCAAGTTATTTCAACTTTTCATAGGCACATGCCCACTGAAAACAAACACTTTATTCACTAACAGTCCACCTAAAATATTTTGTGTCCTACAGACAAAAGTCTTACATTAAATATCTCAGAAGCTGCAAAAGAAATTTTCAGAGAATTAGAAGTTTGCCTTTAACTCAGCTAAAACCAGAACAACTATTAAACTTTCATAAGCCAAAGAAGGTGCAAGCAAGGTGTGAGCATAACTGATGCTCACAGGCTGAAGGGAAACCAAACATATGGAAACCCTCCACGTTCCTCCATACTCATAAATGCCATTTGATGGGGTGGAGAACTTACAGCCAGATAGGGGACCTTAAAGATGAGACAATCCCCAAAACTGCAAATACACAAGGCATTAATTTGCTAAGATTGAATACAAGAGAACATGTGTGTTGGCAGGACAACTCCAGCTCATGAGGTTGGGTTCTGGCTGTCCTGATATCAAATCTTTATCTGATTTGCATCAACCTGCAAGTTTTACTGCTAAATAACCCACCCTTCACCTGCGGGCACGACCCCAAAACGCCCGTTTTGGATGGTCACTGCAAGGAGACAGAGCAGCTCCCGCAGGAGCTGCGGGCACTGTGACCATGCTAAATGCTGCTGTCTGAGTAAACTCCAGCTTACCCTCCTCTGGAAAACAGTGGAGTGTCTGTTTATCCAAGGAGGGTTCCTAAATTTTTAGCAGCTCGGAGAGTAACAGTCGATTTAGTCAAAATCTGGTAAAAGGTGAAGACTCCAAAGGTCCTTCTGATGGTGCTGCTACCGCAGGCGGATTCAAGGAGAGAAGGGAGGCCGTTCTCCTTCCTTTTGGGCCTGGTGCTCATCACGACAGGATCCGCCTGACTCCCTGGGTTGGCCATAACGCTACAGAGACCATACATAGGTCTGGACAACACACTGGCAACTCAACGTGGACCCCGAATTCCACTCGCTGTTTTAACACCGAGCCCATCCTTCCTACCCATTAAAATCTCACTTTGAAGTAACCACCACCCCAAGAGTTGAAGTCAAGGGCAAAACCCAGTGAGTCCTTCACAGGTGCCAGTCCCTGCTCCTAGGCAGCGGTACCCATAAGACCAAGCCCTAAAGGCACAGCAATATTAAGCATTCCGAGAGCTGTTCTTGTGCTCCGCTTACCGTATTTACTATGTCTCTTACTTTAGGTAACTAACTTGAGTGAAGATACTCGGTCCCGCCTGCTTCCTTTCCAGGGGGCTATCAGTCACATCCAACCACATCATTTTATCTCCCAGTTACTAAATTCAAACCATTTTAAACATCCTGCTTTCATCTTCACGGCCCTCTCCCACTTGTTAACTGCGCTGCCGCTGCACAAGAATGTCCTTGACATATAAAACGTGCCTGTGATTCTCTCAACGTTTTAATGCGGTGGATTGTGGTGTAAACACTTCTTCATGTTTTATCTCCTTCCCCATAAATCAGAGGCCACTATCTCAGAAGTCTCCAAAATGACATGTTTTCTCTGTAATATAAATGTAAGACTCCACCACTTGAAACTTGAGTCATCTTTCAGAAATCATCAAAAAACAGACCTGAGAAGCAGCAGAACAATATCAGCTATCTTTCTCTCACTCCGTTTTCCTGAGAGTACGTACGTAGTATGGGAGCAAAAGAATTAGGAAAGTTAGGTCTTCATGAGGCTTTCAGAAAACCTGTATTTTGCTTTTTTTTTTTTTAATTTCTAGGGAATAACAATAAGGTTAAATACCTTATTTCGTGTCCATCCCACCACACAGCACTTAGAGGGTCAGGGAAGTGGACATTGTAAGAAAGTGGTCGAATAGGAATAATGCTGGTTTTGCTCATGGTTAACATGCAGTGTTTACGGGGTTCTGAATTCCAAACCGTATTTCCCTTTTCTTACCATAACTGCAGTTAGTAACACTGATCTTACAAGGTTTTCCAATGTGTTTGGCTGCTTTAGTTGTGCGGTCTATTCCTCAGTAAACGCATGAAGTGATCATTTTAAAAAGCAAAGGACACTGTAAAACATGGGTCATTTTGCAAAAAAACAGAAACACCAGGTACAGAAAACACCTAAAATACTTGAAAGTGATGTCGATGCTGGAAAAATGAAAGAGCTCTTAAAGGAAAAGATAAATAACTGAATAAAGAGGAGGAGGAGGAAGGCAGTTCTGGGAGGCGGGCACGAGGACCCAGCGAGGGCTGCTCCCTCCTCATCTACAGCCTACGTGCTGCGGGAGAGCCCCTGGACCCTCCATTATGGGAGGCAATTCCTAACGTTTTCCACAGGTACAGGCAGTCCTGGGGCTGCCACACAACTGCCTGGCACGCACCATTCCAACTGCTTCCCAGGACACCTTCCACTCAAACATTTCTGGGTGGCTTCACTGCAGAGCACTGCAGGCTGCCCTAACGCAATCCCCAACGTAGGCAGCTCTTGCCTGTATTTTTCAGCCTATTTTCACACACAACTTCTTCAATGTCTTCTTCTTCATTTCTTCAAAAGAAAAAAAATTACCCAAATTACCAGCTTATTAATAAAATTGCTATCCAATTCCACTGAATTGTCATAATAATATATTATTTCTTCTTGTATTAGAAAATACAGACAGAATTTATGGGTTGTGAGGGGGTCTTGTTTGTAAATACGTGCCTTTGGTCAATTTATATCCAAATTGCACTTCTATAAAGAATGGAAAATCACAGTGTTGCCAAGTCCCATCACTTTTTACTACTGCTTTTTTTTCATTAAGTGCACGTGGGATGAAAAACTCCCCCTTGGTAAATTTTCATGGCATTTCTAGCCCATACATTTAGGAAAAAAATAAATATTTGAAGTATGACATAAGGCAGTCTAGAATCAACAGGGCAAGTAATAATTAAGAGATTATTTTAAATCATTTTTCTACGGAAAAAAAAATACATCCCTTCTCGGTCTGCGTGGGTTACTTAGTATATTCCTGGCTCCCTCCCCAATAGTTTTGGGCAAGTTAGCTGTTTTTGACTCCACTTGACAGGCTCAAGCTGGCCTTAGTTCCTACCAGATAGTTATTATGAGGGCAAAAAACCCCATGGTATCTGAATAATTAAAAGTTGGTATTAATACTGCCATGAATATCATGCAGTCTCCACACAATTTTCACGAAATGCAAGTTTTTCATATCCTGTTCTAAATCATGTGGAGGAATCTAGCACCATCAACACTCTGCATTCCCACGGCACAGCTGGGGACTGCGAGCTGGGAGCAGAGATTTATCAGGGAAACGAGGAGTGGGAAAGACCCGTGGCCCCCAAAGATGCCCAGATTTATAGCAATATAGGAAGCGGAAAGATGGTTATCACATGAAAAGGCCCTTAAGGGAGAGCGGGGAACAACAAGGGAAACATGAGTCATGAGCTGCCGGCGAGGGGGATGCGTGTTGGGAGCAAGGGGCAGCGCAGCGGGGCATGGAAGGGAAGTTCCAAGCCCAGGAGCTGCCTCCCCGAGGCCGAGCCACACGCAGCAGCTTTCAGTACTTATCCAAACTCCCATTCCCAGCCAAATTCCCATCCTGACACTCCAGTTGCCACCTCTGGTGCCAGTGGCACCAGAAGCAACGCCGGTAAAGGTCAACCCGCCGCACTCCTCACCTTCCCATCCCAGCAAACCTCAGCAGAAAATTACACCACAGACTCCTGGTACCCCAAAGCACTCCTAAGTTTTAAAAATATTTGCAAAGTGGCTTCTTTTGAGGAGAAAAATACAACAACGGAGAATACATACAAGTGAACACAAAGCAAAACAGCTGCTTGTGCATTAGCATCATTTCTAGAAAGCTGTCTCAGAAGTGCAAGAAAGAAGAGTTACACAAGAGTCTCTACACAAGAAACAATTCTCTTTTTAGTCCAGGAGTATCCAGTTCAAAAGGCAAACTAAATATGACAGTAAATTATTTCCAAGTATTGTGGGCTCTCCAAGTGATTTTTATTAAAAAAACAAACAAACAAACCTCACTATAGTATGGGGGTAAAAAGAGGGAGGAAAGCATAACAACAACAAGGAAGTTTCTCCTTAGACAGGGTAGCTCTTCTGCCCAGAAGTTCCTACGTTGTGATAAATACGTACACGAAAACCCAAGTTACACTTCACAAAACCACACAACTTGGCTCAGATGATTTGCAAGGCCTAAGTATCTTCACCTACAGATTTCCATGCGACCACCCGAATCCCGCCGCATCCTTCCTATAGAGGAAACAGGCACAAAATTTGTCTGTTGAGCCCGATTTTGAGCTCCGTGAGGACACACGGTAAATACTGCACCCTGCTCAGTGCGAGCGGGATGTGGGCTCAGGGCAGCAGCCTGGACCAGCCCTGCAGCTCGCACGTGCCCAAGCATCCAAGAGCCTCACTCAACCCTGGCAATCCCTGGGCCCCAGGGCACCCCGGGACCTTTTGCCAGAGGGAATCCAGGGCTCCCATCTCAAGGTCACCGCTGGGATGGAGATTTTCAGTATGTTCTGGAGATGCTACATGATCCACGACATGTAGTTTACATTTCTCTACTCAAATGCAAGACATGATCCTCACCCAGATCCCAGTGGAGACCTTCAGCGGACTGCTCGGAGGCCATCCTCGGACCCATATGGATATGGACCCACCCCAGCCGCAGTTAGTCCCAGGACATAATCACACAGTTGTGCCTGTGTCATTCCCAGCGAAACACACTAGGTGTTTTCAAAACAAACATTATTATTGGAGGCTTAAAACTCCATCAACTCAGCTCCGAATAAACGCGCTGTGCCCTCGTGTTTGACTTCTGTTGGGAGGCATTCGTTTGTCCTGCGGCGCCGCCTCCACAGATCCGGGAAAACGGCCCCAGCGGACACCAGTGCTCCCTGAATCCCTCACTGTGCGAGGTTGCGTTCCGGGGGCGAGGAAGGCCCCGTGATGGAGGCCCCATGAGGGAGACCCCGCGCGGTGGCACCCACCTGGTTGATGGAGTTGGCGGCGCAGGAAGCCAGGCCGGTTCCGAGCGAGGCGAGGAGGAAACAGGTCAGGTCGAACGGGACAGGGGCCATGGCGAAGCCGGCGGACGTGGTGCTCACGACCAGGGCTGCAAGACAAGCACAGGACACGGTCACCCCACGCACCCACCGCTGCTTCCCCGCACGCAGGGCCAGCGCCACGGGGCCAAACCCGCGGCGGCATCAGCGCACATCTACGCTTCGCCTCTTTGAATGACCAAAATAACCCGAGAGCGGCACACGATTAATGCTAAGACTCTGTACAGAGAGCACGAGGATGGGAAGGGGACTGGCCAGAGAGCAATGGGAAATCCGGGAGCATCAGTTTTCCACATTAGTGGAAAAGAATTACAGTTTTGTTTCTGCCGATCTGCCCGTCTCACGCATCTGCTGCGGTGAACCCTGCAGCCTCCCGCAGACAGTGTCCCTGCTCCGGTGACTCTCGTGCACGGAGGGGAGTCCAGAGCATGGAAGAAAAGCAGCAATAACAAAAATCCTGGATCCCAAGTTATACATCAAAGCATAGAGCAATGAAACTAAGAGAAGCAGTTGAGAAAGCCAAGACGAGAACCAAAACAGGCAAACGGCACCAGGCAGAGCAAGCAACTTCACGGCAGAGGCATTCATTCACCCTCCGCCCTTTAGAGACACCTATTCCAGGCTCAACAAAACACCCACATTTTAAAGGTTTCGAAATTGGAGAGGGTTAACAAAAATCCACCTCAGTTTTGTCATCCAACTCTGTAACTTTACTGCAGTGCGGCAAATCACACACCTAAAGTGCAGGTCACCTGAGCCACAACCCAAGGATCTGAACAACCCGGTGACAGCTCATATGAACCTAACTTCATATGAACTTCCTATGTATTGGAAGGCAAAAAGAACAGCACGAAACAAATGGTTTCTTATACTGTGAAAATCAACCCACTTACACAGTATCTTGCTTGTGGCCTAAAACCGCAATCTCAAAATTAATCCAATTATTAATCAGAAATGCAAACAATACTTTCCATGTCTAATTTTACACTCCAGATCTCTGCATCAAAGCTAGAGCTTTTCCTACGAATGAAGATTCTCTTATCTTCCTGCTTCCACAAAAGGCTCCTATTTGTCTGAGGTGAAATGACAAATAAATAACCTTTGCTGCCTGAAGATATGTGGATTACCTACTAAGCAAGGTTAAGAAGATGAAGAATTGCAATGTGAAGGCAGAGACCTGTCAGCGAGGACGTACAAGTAAAGGACTAATTTCAAGAGCTGTGCTTGACTAAGAACCTTAGGATTTAATCCTAAAAAGGCAGCGATGAAAACTTTCTGCTCGTCAAAACTTTCCTCTAAGCATTAAAAACCCATCAACAGGGGAATATTTTAATGAACATTAATTACTTCGTCTTGCTGTGGATCCACATGCTTTATACTTCAGCAAGTTTAAAATAAGAGGAATCTGTGCTGGAGCCTCCAGGAAACAACCACCACTTCCCTAAGGACTCTACAGGCTAAGGGGCATGCGAGCACCGAGGCTGGGCCAGTTATTGAGGAGGCAAAAGGTGGGCTGGAAAAGTCACTGGACCTTCTTGGCAAGGGACACAAAAAAAATGTATTTCTGGGAAATTCACTGGTTTTCAGTTGATAGAGTTAAATATACACACACACACACACACACACACAGACTCAATAGATGACAGGGAAGCAGTGGCGTTTGCATTTCTAAGAGTGATTGCATTCATTTTTTGGCCTCATAAATCACACCTTCATTTCTGGACAAGAATTTAATTAAAACTTATCTCAGAGAGCACTTTATTCTAATTTATTATGGGAAAACACCAACTCATTTACTGAAGGAGAAAGGTGGAGCAGCCTGGCAAACGGGCAGTGTGACACTGACCTCCAAAGAAATTCTAATACAGTAGAGCTAGAGCCCTAATTAAAGTCCCCATTGATTTCTCCTGATTAGTTCCACTCATTTCTGGGCAGCTTCTTGGGCTCTCATTAAAGAAGGCTGCAGAACATCCCATCATTTAGGCAACCAAAACAGGCACTTTTCGCCCTAAATTTGAGCATAAGGGATCCCCGTGCGCCCCCTCTCCGGGCCAGTTCAACCCAACACGCGGGAGAAACTAAGAGAAATTCCCCCTTGGATTGGGAAGTTTATTTTCTTTTACTATGGAAGCAATTATTTACTCTTCTGTTTTCCTCCTGGAGAAGAAGTCTGCTTAATTGAGATGACATCAAGGGAATGAGGTCATGGACTCTGTTTGTTTTTTAATCCCTGTTAGTTTAGTGCTTTAGGGACAAAATTAACTTCACCTCATTGCAGAGTGGATGGATCCTTTCAAGGTCTGTTAGAGAGAGCTGACATTATAGACGCTCTAAAAAAAAAGTCAGGATTTAAACTTATGGTCCCAATCTAAGCCTATTTGTACCTCTTCAGGAGATATTTACCTTTAACAGAAATTAAACAGAGGGCATTTGTCTACAATTTCAGTATAAATGAAAAGAAAATGCTAATGGATTGGTGGAGGGGGAGAAAAAAGGGGACTGCAGACCTTCCTACATAAGGACACGCTCAACAATTCTACAGTCTTCACCACTCTTCACATTCCTTTTGAGCTTCATGGTAACTGTAAATCTTTATCTACATTTACAGCATTCAAATTGCTAGGCCCTTCATTTACCTCCCATTAAAAAGTAGTCAGGCCAAAACAAAACAGGGGAAACCCAAAGCAAACCAACTTCAGATTTCTGTTCTTCTGTGCTGATGACCACGTTAGATCCACACTGACACTTTCAATCAAATAATCTGCAGCCTGACCACCAAGCTCATTAAATAAGGAAGCAGAAGAAGAGCAGAGGCACTCTGCTTAAATTCAGGACACTACTTCACTGGTCTCCTGCAAAGGTCTAAGTCCTCCTTAAAGGAAAGCAGCTTTCCGAAAGCTCACGCATTAACGGGATTTTCCTCCCTCAGTTTTCACACTTGGCTTTCTGCACAGCTAAGTGCCAGGATGCACATTATAGCTCTATAGGTCTGACCGTGGCTTTCTTTGCAACCGAGGGTTTGCTTGGGGCAGAAATGGCCAGGGCCTGCTGCAGACCTGCAGCCTGCCCACCAAAGGCGGCCGAAAGAGTAATTTGAAAAAATATTTTAATATATACTTAATGTTTAAGTTCAAAATGAAATACTAATTTCTGCAGCGAAGCTACGATGCTCAGACCGCATCCAAACAGCTCTGCTCAACTGGACACGAGACTGTTCATTAAAAACAAATATCAAATTAATTCAGAGACTCCCTCAAAGTACTGCTTATTCCTTGTGCAGTCCTGGACAGTCTCGTGACGTGCCCCACACCACACACGTAGTGTCTGGGTGAGAGACAGCAACGTGGGGTTTATTCCGAGCTGTTCCCCGATGGTATGACTATTTAAGATGATGAACGAGGCACAGACAGTATCCCAGGTTTGCCTACTTTAGCTCTCTCCTAAGGTACAGACCAGGGCAAACCATGATAATTTAGGCTCGGCTCTTATTACATGAATCTAACAGGACACTGGGTTAAATGCTAAGAAACGGATACAACCAAACAACATCTCAGATGCTGGGTGAGGGAAACACAGCAGGACAAGAGCCTCCGTCGAGAAAGCTGCCATGTACCTTAATGGACAGGAAAAGCAGCAGGACACCTGAACTACAGCAAGGGAAGGTTTGGGTCGGACCTGAAGGGAAGTCCTGCAGCAGACTGCCTGGGGAACCCGGAGACCGTCCACTCTGGGCCTCTTCTAAGCACAGACATAGGACAACAAGGGAAAACCTCAGTCAGGAGGGACTAACCTAAGCTTGGTCTTGCTGTGGGCCTGGACATCCACCTGAAGCGTCACTCGCAGGTCCCTGTCACTGCATGGATATGGCACACGCTGGCCCCGACCACCATCCTCTGTACGGAAGCTGTTCTATTCAGTAGTAAAAGCAGAATTAATCGTGCTCAAGCAGATCCCTTATTAAAAGGTGTTTTGGAAAGAAACAAAACAAAATACTACCAGATCTGTAACGTGGCTTGGGCAGAGCAGTAAGGTAAAAGTGCTTTGCAACAATACGCCATAAAAGAGGCCATTAAAACCTTTGGAAAGGGGACTGCAATTTTGCACATGGGCTCTGTGTAAACAGCAATCGGCTAATGAATAACGATGTTTTCAAAAAGTACTTTTATAGGCACAAATCAACGTTTGTGAAGACAAATGGAAACGTTAACTGTGGTGTATTAAAATGCAAGATAAGGGAAAAATAAACGTTCGCAACATAGCGGCTTTAGCGTGCCTTTGATCGAGCCCTGCAAGGACAGCTGTATTACAGCACAGGACAGCAGGAACCGAGTCAGGCCTCCTTTCTTACAGGCATGGCAGAGACTTGCTAAAGGCCCAGCCGCTTCCCCACGGACCCTGCAATTCCCATTAAAAACACCGTGGCCATTCAGAAATGGCTCAGCTACGTTTCCACACAGGTGGTGACTACATTGTCCCTTCTCGGATACTTGCTACACAACGTGATGCACGTTTGGCTGGTCTTCCTCACCACAGGATCCACGTGCCACAAGGTGCGAGCAGAATATTCCCCATGTGCCACGCGGCACCGCTGCAGTGCGTCCCCGGCGCGGGAAAGCTCACCTGCCCTTGGCCTTACGTGCACACAGCTCGTCTCAGTTTTATCTGTGATCAGCAGGGAGACGTTACTTACACGTAAACCTAAAGTTAAATTCAAGAAGATGAAACAGCCTGCAACTCTTAACGATGTGTTCGCGTCGTAAGTTATTAGACGTACTCCTACTGCCGGATCATCCCATCTTTTCTCCCTTTCCAGCTATGCATGAACTTTAGGAGAGGGCTGAAAACGACGACATTTATAACCCTAAAAACTTATCAGGCAGATGCATTAGCTGCCCCAGCGCCAGGATGTTAAGATGCAGCTGTTCAGAGAGCAGCCAAGAGAGACCAGCGCAGAGGGGCAGAGATGGAAATCGAACCCGAGAAGGTAGATTAGGCAGCAAGGAATTAAAAGTTCCCTAATCATTTTTTATGACAGGAGAATATAAACAAAAGCCCTTTCCTGTTGTGAAGCAGTTTCTAATGGCAGTGGCAGAAGAACTGCAGTTTACACGAAGCAGGAGGGTATGGTAACGACTCAACTCATTTCCGTCCAAAGGTGACTTGCAGTTCAGAACACAAACAAACACCCTCTTTGCTTCAGCAGCAGGCAAGGAGCAGGGACGCCCCATCCTAACATAATGCACAGCTTGTTTTTCTGTTATTCTATGCTCTAAAAAAGTATAAATAAAGCGTCAGCCAAAAAACCCACACAGGATATGAGAGCCATCAGAGCTTCACGGGTGACATGAATGGAGCTTGCGTGCCATTTGTAAAAACTGCCTGGAGAGAAACTGCTTAAAACCCAGCCACGCCACCGTCCTCCTCACAGAACATATTTAATATATTTTCTTTCACACAGCTACAGTCCCTGCAAAGAAGCTATTTCTATTTCCTTGCTCTGCACACTGTGCCCCAGTGTTTTCGCTGCTCCTGGGACCAAATATCAGAGCTCCCCTCTTGCAAACCGCTCTTCAAGCAAGGCTCAACTTACTCCTTTATACTTCTTAACTCCAATAAAGTCTCCTCACCTTGGAGCATCCTCCCCTTCATCTATCTACAGGACACAGGGAGAGGGGAGGTTTTCACTTTTTTCCTCCCTCCTCAAAAAATAAAACTGTTCTTCACCTTAGTGCATTTTTGAAACCCCCCTTCAGACGTAACTTGCACTACCACTGAGTTTATCCCTAACTAATAGCAGGACATTTAAGGCCGTATGTTTTAAGCTCTTAAAACAACAGCTCGTTCACTTTTTTTAAGGGGCCATTTAATCATGGCATTTTAACATTTTTATATCCAAACCCATTGAGCTTTTTAATTTAATTCTACTTCAATAACTATCACGGGCTTCGAGCTCACATAAAAGAGCCACTTAAATAAAACCACCTCGTTGAAAAGATGCCAGATACGAACAATGCAGCAGGACTGCTCACCCAGGTCTAGCTTAATGCATGAAGGGCACTAGAGAAACCAACTGTCATTGTCTTTTTGGAGTTTGAGTTCAAAAACTCTGATGGCTGCTGAAAATGCCAGTGATAAAAGTTTTATACTCCTAATTCTGAGCTTCTCTAAAACAATAAGGAGGAATATTTGGACATCTAGACAAGCTCAGCTCTGCCACACCTGCAGAGACATGAGATTTCTCACCTGCACTGAAAACTATAGGGCTTTCTTAGAGAATAAGAGCACCATCACCCACCGAATGTCTCCAAAATGATTTTTTGCTATGACAACATAAATACTGCAAGACAAGAAGCTTCAAAAGGAAATCAGAGAATTCAGGGTTTTTATTTGATGACATATAACAAACAGTTAGGGCAAAGAACAGTTTTACTATCATGAATCTCTTTTGCCCTCTGAAGAGAGCACCAGAGTGGGGACTTCGGAAACTGGTTTTCTAGCCCTTGCCCTCATACAGGACAGACACAAGGTCTTTGTGATACCGTTACAAATTTGGTAATATTCCAGCTTCTGGAGGCTTAAAAAATACAGAGCACTACCTAATGGCAAAGGAGTAATTTTTTAAAAAATATTATTTATAAATGTAAATATAAATGTATAAATATATAAATGTACTCAGGCTACAAGACAATAATTTAACAGAGAACTGGTTTCAAGGGACAACTCCGTTACTGACTGATGAAGCACCTCATTTCAGAAAATTGAATTAGTCGCTCTCAAGGATTTTCTCTGCAAATCAAGAAATTACTCATATTATTTTCTGCTGTTGTATTTTCTAATGTAATAAGAATTTCAGAAGAAACACCACAAGGAAATAAGGCAGAAGACTGGTAAGCTTTAGCAGAGAGATTTCAAATACTTAATGCAACATTTTAAAATCACTTCCTAACTCAGTCTTCCCTCAAAGCATTTTTAATTAATAATGAGAAATTACACCATTGTTAAGCAGAAACAGTAAGAATACTATTTAACAACTAACAGAGGCAGCATCAAGTTCTGCCTTCTTTGGAGCACAGATCAGTACAGACACCTGCTATGATTCCCAAAAGCTGCTCGGTTATATGACGCAAGCTCTCCTCACTGCTTAAAAAAATAAATAAATATGGCCAAACTATTAAATACTTTCACAAAACTACTTTTTAACTTGGACACATTTGATTGAAATTAGCAAGGCAATTCCCACTTTAGTGACACAAACTACCACACCAAAACATACACAATACTATTAATACGTTAAAACACTTGGAAATTGGAAAAGATGCCCAGGAAAAAAAATACTAGCAGTACCTGTGAGCTTAATTTTGGACAGACGGGCCAAAATTCCCGGCAAGTCATCCAGCTGCAGCTTCATTTCTTTCCACTGCCTGTCGTCTTTGGATGCTGCTTCCCGGGAGGAGCCCGAGCCTTCCTGCCCTGCAGCTGCTGCCGCCGCTTCCTTGGGCTCATTTCTGGGCCCGGTTTCAGGCAAGGGTGCAGGAGCAGGGGAAATGGGTCCAATCCTGTGGATAACCGTTTTTTCTCGACCTACTTGTCGGCTCTCGTGAAAAGGAGGCGCAACTGAATCCGACTTGGGTTTCACCCGTTGGCCGAGGTCCCTGTTGTGTAGCGTCACATACTAGACAGGATGAGAAATGTTAAGACAAACAGGTGAGAAGCTGTATCTGCCCATTTCTGGTTATTATTAACACTAATATTATGGCTATATTATTCTTAAGAGGATTTTTTCTATGCTGATATGATGTTTATGTAAACTGAATTTCAAACACCTCCTTTGTGAAAAAGGGCTCTGAAATGGCACAAGACACAGAAAAGGTAGCTCTGTATTTCCCATTTACAGCAATAATTGAAGAAATCTTCCTGGCACAATTATTTCTTCCCTCGTAGCTTCAACTGCAAATATCCCTTTCTCAGACTCAGAGCCACCACCCAACGCCATGTAGTCTACAACCCATTGCCTCACATTCACACCCACACCCATAAAAAACCCAGGCTCCAAAGCACTACGTGTTTTGAACCCTTGTAACACATGAGGGAAACAAAAAAATAGCCAGAAAAGAGAATCCACTTCCTAGATGCAAAATCATCTCACACGAGCCACCAGCCACGCCAAACTTCACGTTAGTTTACTAGAATTGATGAGTTTTTGTATGGTGGTTACAGTGAGCAAATATTGCATGGAAAGTTATGAGATTTTCTTTCTGCTCTTTTAAGTCTCTTGTAGAACAAAGTAGGGAAGAAGAAAAAGAGCACTTGGCTTCTTCTACCTTTCAATTTTCATCCCTCTATATATGTTTATAGATGTATGACATACCAAGCACAACAGACGAGCATAAAAACGCGTTGCTTTTGGGCAACCCCACTGCTGGAGGGAGGCGGAGGCCTGTGAGGCCTGTGGGCTCTGCCTGACTGAGCGGGGCCCAAACCAGCAGCTGAACGAGGCTCTGGGATGCAGCCACCTCCACGCACAAGATCCCACCTTCTCCGGGCCCAAACCCACCCTATGCTCAAAAAACCGACCCCAAAGCGCCCCGGGCCTCGTGCTCCGCGTGGGCCTGGTCCGGTCCATCCCCGCTCCCCAGCCCAAGGCCCCGGGGCTGGCAGCAGCTTCGCTCCCGTTTCCCCCCTACAAGCGCTCGGGGCGCCGCGCCGCTACGCGGGGCGCTGAGGGACGTTTGCAGGCCGCTCGCGCCCCCGAGCCGAGGCCGGGGCAAGGGCCCGTCTGGGGAGGCAGGGGGCAGGCCCCGCTCCGTACCGCTCTGCGGGGCGGGCCGCGCGCCCGCCGCAGCGCCGCCGTCCTCAGGGGCCACGCCAGGAGACCTGCGGGGAGAGAGGCGCCGTGAGGCCGCGGCCGGAGCTGCCCCGCCGCCCGGCCCCGCCGCCCGGCCCCGCCGCGCCGCGCGCTACC